>JANQDE010001150.1:0-10599 GCA_037157785.1 Cephalotes varians | reverse complement strand
TCCAATAACCCCGGAATAATTTCACCAAAATGGCTTTTATTACCAAGAAATTGCACTGAAACGCTGATTAATATTCGATCACCGTGAGAGCAATCGTCACGGGCACATATCAACATTCCTCGCGCCACTCACACTCGACGTGTTACCCATCTCCTAACGGAACGACRCTGTGTCCGCGGCTAGCGCRTGTTTGTATGGAGTGGGGATGTTTCCCCATAAGGTATATCATACCTTACATATATGTATATATATATAGTATCTTCTAATCGTAAATTCAGAAAATACAATTAATTGAAAACCAAATGAAAGAACCGTCAACAGAATTCAATAGTCATTAATTTCAATTTAAAATATTCAAAATTAATAATAAAATCTAGTGCAAAGACGTCAAAATCAAGGCGAGCAAAGAGCTGTTAGCAAAGAGCGATGCGCAGTAATAGAATATGGCGAAACGCGCGAAGACGTGAAAGGACAACCAAAGACGTCGCGAGGCACGTCGTATGCGTGAAGACGCGAGGTAAGCATGCGCGATGACGCCGCGAGGGACGGACGCACGAAATGAGGCGACCTTAAAAATTCGATATCTCGGGAACCAGAAGACACTCCATCAATTATTTTTTTTTGAAATGCAGGGGAGATTATAAGGATTAAGACTAATATTATGCGATTCTGACCGGAGAGTGCGCACTAGATCAAAAAAGGAAAAAAAAACATTTTTTAATATTTTTTTGTTGAATTTTTCATAATTTTTAATTGTTTTATAGTTCATCTTAAAGTATGCTTTTTTATACGGTTATCCTGTAAAAATTATTCAAATCGGTTAAAAACTGTCTTCGATAGAGATATTTAGAAAAAAAGTAAGTCAAAGTTCAACATGCCGTAACTTCCAAAATTTTCGAAATTTCGAAATATTATTTTACACTGTGGTAATACTAACCAAAGACTATGACTAAGCCAACTTTGATAGAAATCCGAGACATGCGATGCAACTTTAATTTTTTTGACGTGGAATGTCTCATATATAATAGTAAGATATTAAGATATAAGACAAACAAACATTGTGCTGTAGTCGGTGTGTCTTTTAAAAATATTTTTTGTTATCTCTACAGAAGTTATTTTGGAATTTATTTTAAGATATCAGATTTATTTTAAGATATCATTATCTCTATAGAAGTAATTTTAGGAAGAGGAAAGATGGATGAATTCATGAAAATAAATGTATATCTTGCATTCTCATTCATGTTTCATGTTTTATTTTTGCAAATAAACATTGCTATTAAAATTTTTTCTGTTTATTTTTACGTGTTTACGGTGTTCATTGTTTGTATTCTTTTTATCCTGTATTCTTTTTTTTAAAAGATTAATAAACATAAAATATACAGTATGATATAACACTATCTAGTTTCCTTACTTCCTACAGCAAATTTCCTCACATATATAATAACTTATATAATTTAATTTCATAAAAATTAATTATATATTTTTTTTATAAATACTTGTCTGTATAAGGGACAGACCTAATGATCACAGCAGCATTGAGACGCTGCTTGACATATAAATAAGAAGTCTCATCAAACATGAAAATATCTCCATTTTGAATGCATATCATCGCATAAACAAATCGCTCGTCACTGGAAAGTGCTTCGATATCTCGGTCATGTATGCAATGAATCTGTGAAAAATATGTACGAACAAAACAGATTATCAAAATTTTTCTTTCCATGTCTCAAAACAGATTTTATAAAAACAATAACAAAGATTACTTACCGAGCATTTCACAAATTTCCATCTGATTCTTGCATTCATCTTTTTGTCTAACAGCTGCTGCACGGTACCTTTCACAGCTTTAGGAATTTGGTCCACATATTGAGGTTTAATAAGTTTGAATCATATTCCAAAATTTTTGGAAAATAATTTTTTAACTCGCTACCTATGAAAAGGTTGAAAATTTCTGTTTAATCCGGTAGATCCCAATAGTATCCTATAACATACACATTAAAATATTTTTAATTCTACTTTTTATAATATATAATATAATAATATAATATATAATATGGTATTAGTATTAACTAAAATGCATAAGAAATATTGTAATAAATACCTGAAATATATCGCAACCAAAACTGACGGTACCGCGTCTTCCGTTTATTGTTCGGCAGTTTTGCACTTTTTTTATTCTTGCACCACAAGAAGATATATAGAAGATATATATGTAACCAATTATAACTTTTCGTCAACTGTCTCGTGCGTCTCGAAGCGTCTCTTAATTTCGATAATTTTAGTACATTTAGTGAGTACTTTTGTTGTAATGATCAATATTTTTGACGTTATATCTGTAACAGAACGAGTTATTTTCGGTTGTTTACACTTAAAACATATCGAGATTCTTAACCGCGTGATTTTTGACAAATATCGTAATATAACCTAGCTCTCGCGCAAAATATATTTACGTTATCGTTTTCCTTTACCTCGAAATTCTTCATATTAAATGTACAACGTGGCTTATTATATATTGAAAAAATAAGCTCACTGAGTGTCAATATTCGCGCCCATCATTTTCTTGCTTCTTCAGCTTTCGATACATCGATGTATTTGCGAGATTGGTATTGCGGTTTGGTGAAAAAGACCCTAAGTGTAAAGCTCGTATCAGACTAGAGATTGAGATTGGAGTGGAATTTAACCAATCGGAAGAAAGAAAACTAATCTCGAGTTTAGTGAACTTTGCTCCGATTGGACCAAATCCAATCCAATTTCAATCTATAGTCTGATACGGGCTTTATAATCATCGATCGCAATCCTATCGACAATCGCAAGTGTGATTACGCCTATAAGGGCCACTTTTACCAAGCTCCGATTAACTTAACCATTCTAGTAACTTTGCAGGATGCCAACTGAAATAGCAGCAACTGACTCCGAAAGCAACTGTCTCCGACATCAGCTTCAGTTGGCATCCTGCAAAGTTAGTAGAATGGTTAAGTTAATCGGAACTTGGTAAAAGTGGCCCTAAGTAAATGGCAGTGTATCCTTTCACCCAGTTCACACCTGCTATTGCTATGCACATTACAATTGTGTGGAAATGAGTGGAAAAAATTTATTTAAAGATAGATTTAAATAGATTTAAATCATTTTAATCTTTCTTTTGTTTCAGATTTATCATGGATAGGCGACCTGTCGTAAAGTTGACAGAGGCCAACTTTATGCAAGATTCTCTTGCAGAATTTGTGTATTTCTTTTTTATTATTATTATTTTTTAAATCACAACAGTATTTATAGTTCGACTTTATATTCGAGATCTTATTCCGAGATCTCAAATGTAAGATCGGTTTACAAATACCAGACTGTGATCAATTTTAATTAATTTTTTTTCCTTACAGCACCAGCGAGATGAAGTTTATTCATCATCCCCCATTGGAAATGGGGGATACGTCCCCGGACGTATCCGATACGTCATCCGACACGATATCCGTGTCACAACTGTCGGATTTGGAGGACGACTTATAATTATTTTTGTGATTTTTTTTAAATATTGAAAAATTTTTTTTTATAAATATAAACAATAACAATGTCTTTTTTTTCTTTTCCTCTTTTCCCCCCTTTTCTTTTTAAGTAATTTAGCTTAAGTATCAGACTAGAAATTGAGATTGAGATTGGATTGGAATTTAACCAATCAGAAGAAAGAAAACCAATTTCAAGTTTAGTGAACTTTGCTCCGATTGGACCAAATCCAATCCAATTTCTATCCTAAAATCAAGTCCGATACGGGCTTTAGAAAACGTTCTACTTTAAAGCTCGTATCAGACTAGAGATTGAGATTGAAATTTAACCAATCGGAAGGAAGAAGACCAATCTCGAGTTTAGTGAACTTTGCTTCGTTGGTCAAAATCCAATCCAATCTCAATCTATAGTCTGATACGGATTTTACAATCATCGATCGCAATTCTATCGCAAGTGTGATTACGCCTATAAGTAAGTGGCAGTGTATCCTTTCACCCACTTCACACCTTTTTTTTTTTGTTCTCGCTGGGGAAATGCTCTTTACGCATCCCCCGCCCTGACCGAGGAGTCAGTTAATGGCGGGGGTATGTGGGACTCGCCCTATTTAACGGGCCCTACCCACTAAAACCCCAGCGGGTGTCCTAATCCGTCCGTACTGGGGGCTGGTCTGGGATGTGATCAGCTGCATTACTACCGGACCAGCCCCCGGCAACCTAATGGCCCTAACCGAAGTATATCATACTATACGCGGATCTAACCTACCTACCGGACTAAGCTGCCGACCCCCAGCAGTCCTCCCGTGGTCTGGCAGACTGCGGCGGGGGCCGGCAGCTATGCGGGGCGGCAAGTTCACCAGGCTCGCCGCCCCGCGCCCACTCTGTGTGACTGTGGGCGGGACCCGGGCTCGAGTCCTCGCTCGAGTCCGAGTCCCCCGAGGGGGAAGGCCGGGTCCAGCCAGAAATGTCCAAACCCGGCCTCACCCCCTCTTCCCTTGTCCCTCCTCGGCCCCCCCATCCTAACTTGTGGATGAGGAGGGGCAGTTGTTCTGGGTGGGCGGGTCAGGAGTCTCCCAAGAGGGAAGACTCCCGTCCCGCCCGAGGGGCAGAGGCCCCAGGGCAGAGCATTGAAGCTCCCAGCCCCGTGACCCCCGCCCCCCTACCTTTTCTTCTTCTTCTTCCCCTTCCTGCCCTTCTCTGGCGGGGCGGGAAGGGGGGCCAGGACCACACTACACTCTCGTGTGTCCCGGCCTCTCTTTCTGGACTCCCCCCTCCGGCTCGACCTCCATGTCGGAACCGGAGGGGGAGACGTCCACGCCCCACAGTCGGCCCGAGGGACGCTCCTCTAAAACCCGGGCGTCCCTCGGTCCGGCCGCAGGGCCCTGACCCACTTCGCTGGATCCCTCTCCGGGATCCAGCGAGGAGGGGGCCTCGGCACCCGGAGGGGACAAGTCCCCCCCAGACGCCGAAGCCCCCCTATCCCTATTCACCCCTCCCCCCGGCCCCTCTGCGGGGCTAGGGGAAGGGGCCCTAGCCGGACGCTCCCGGGGAGACCGCGCTCCGCGGTCCGCCCCAGGAGGGACCGGCCGACACCTCGAGGGGTCCC
Source organism: Cephalotes varians (assembly GCA_037157785.1). Lineage (NCBI taxonomy): Eukaryota > Metazoa > Arthropoda > Insecta > Hymenoptera > Formicidae > Cephalotes > Cephalotes varians. The sequence goes on along the minus strand of JANQDE010001150.1, from coordinate 5,502 downwards.
CAGGCCTATGATCGGCCTGGAGACCCCTCAGGGCACAGATCGGGCAGTGCGGCTTACCCCGACACTGCCCGATCCGGTGCCCTTCCCTTCCGCACCTCAGGCAACAGGCCCCCCGGTCTATTTCCGAGGGGCACCATCGCCCGAGGTGCCCGCGCCCCAAGTAGCGGAAGCATTGGGGATCCCCCTTCTCCAACAGGGACACCCCCACCGGGCCCACCCCATAGCAAGCCCGGGTGCTCCCGCCACCCGCATCGCCACCTCCTTCGGGCAACTGACAAAGGCGGTGCCCGCCTCGGACATCGACGTCCGAAGCGGGCCCACCCGCACCCGACTCGCGTCTCCGCCCCCTGCTTTCGCGACTAAGGTCGCGATCTCCTCTTCCTTTACTCCCGGAGGAAGTCCAGAGAGTCTCATCCTCAATCTCTTCCTTAGAGTCCAAACCCTAGCTCCTTCTTTCTTCTTGATAACTCCTTTGATTTTGCTGGCCAACAGCTCAGTCTTTTCCTCCTCCCGGTCTCCTTTAATTTCTAACAATATTCCTCCTCCTCTCGTTCTTCTCACGTTCATGGGTGAGATGCCCACCTCCTCCAACGATATTGCTTCTTCATACTCTTTTACTACTTTTTCGTATTCTTTATTTCCTCCTCCCTGTATCTCCATTATAATTCCAGTTCCTTTAGGGAGTCTCTTCTCCAACGCTTTAAGCGGCCTGCTTCTACTTTTAGATCTTTGTCTTGTTACTTCTGTCTGTCCTTTTCCTACTTCTTTTCTTTGTCTTGACTCTTCCCTTTTTTCTTGTCTCTTCTTCCTCCCAGTACTTTAGTCCATGTCTCCTCCTCTTTACGTTCTTGACTGACGTTTCTAACTTTTCCGGATATTCTTTTTTCCATTTCATTCACTTTCTCTATCAAATAGTTTATTTTCTTTTCTAATGAGTTTTCTCCTTCTTCTTCTCTATGTTCCTTTCTTCTATCTTTGTCTACATCCACGTTCATTTCCTTACCCATGTCGACTTGTACCTCTTTTCCCTCTGTATTCCTTTTAGAAAGGGTTTCATATTTCTTCCTATAAAGTATATATAATCCCTTCATTCTTTTATAGATCTTTCTCCTGTCAATCTCCATGTTGACCTGATCTTCTAGGCCTGACATCGCGTATCTAATGATGTTTCCACCTGCTGTTACTTTCATTCGTTTCTCTTCCATCGAAACTTCACAATCATTGGCCTTTCTTGTTGCCTGTTCAAATACGTCTGTTGTGAATTCAACCATATCTCCTGTTCTAATTTCCTCCATGTCTTTCTCAATCCTTTTACATATCGTTCTCCATTCCTCCTTGTCCGCCTCACCGAAATAGGGAAACTCTAAGATATTTTTCTTCATATAATTTCTCACTGCACTGTTATCGTTTTTCTCTTTCTCACTATATCCGGCATCAAAGCCGGATACTGATGTTTCCAAATCTTCCTCAAACCTTTCTATTTCTCCCTTCTCCTTTTCCCAGTCATACATCACATCCATCCTCTCATCCACATCCATATTCCCAGCGATCGCCCTTGCCTCCACCTCGCTCGCCGTCAACGTGGTGGATAGCCCGTCACATGATTTGTGCACGGCACACGACCTGGGGGGGGGGGACAGTACCCCCCCCTGCCGCTCCCGGGCCTCCGAGCTCCCGGCTGTTATCTTCTTTTCCTTGTCCATTTCATACTCCTCTTTTGGTTTTTTAACGAGGTGTCCTTCCTCGGGTTTGATTTCGGGGTTTTCCTTCCCCTAGGCGGGCTGCCCACACAGGACTAACGAGCCCCGCCTGCCCGGGTTTTTACCTGTTGTCCTTCACGGCCAGACTCTTAGCTACCGTGACCGCGCACCACCCATCGTCTCCGGTAGTCCCGAAAAGGACTCTGCGGATCCGACGGGCGGCCCGACAGCCCCGGCAGAGCTCCCCCACCACGGCAAGGTGGTCCGGCGTTCTGGGGAGACCCACTTCACACCTGCTGTATTACAATTGTCTGGAAATCAGTGGAATTGTGTGGGATTGTGTGGAAATGTATGGAATTGAATGGAATTGTTTGCAAGTGTGTAGAAATGAGTGAAAATGTGTAAAAATGTGTGGAACAATTTGATGCAAAGTTATTTTATTTTATTTTTTTTTTATTTTTTTTTTTTCTTTGCAGCAAAAACATGAAGTCTTTAAAGCTTCCGGAAGAAGCAGCAGCAGTGCCAAGAGAGGAGGAGGAAGGGGAGGGGGACGAAATTGGAAATGGGCGTCATCGTGCAGACGATGACACCCTTTCTGTTTCGCAGATGTCCTCGCTCTCCGAGGGTGCTGCTACTACGGATGTGGTGGAATCCGTGCAGGAGGAGGAGGAGGAAACGGAGCTGTCCTCCTTGTCTGATGAAAACAATGAAGAGGAGGAGGAAGAAGAAGGTCCTCCAGCAAAGAAAGCGCGGTAAGTATGTCTTACTTTCATTTTTTAATTTTTAATTTTTTATTTTTTTCATTTTACTTTTTTGTTTTTTTTTCTTTTTGTTTTTTTTTTGTTGTTTTTTTTTTTTTTTTTTTATATGTCGACATACCAATAATTTAATAACATTTATATTTTCTATTTTTCTGTTTAGATTGGAGTAAGGTGATATGACGATAGCGGACCGGCGACGGGGACATGGCCGTCGCCGGTCCGCTCCAAGTTGGGGGCCGCGAACAGCGGAGCAACCGGGGTGTGCGGGCTACGGCCCCGCCCCGACCCGCTGCTAGCGGCCCTTCCTTCGCCGCCGTCGCGGCGTCCGCCGGTCGGATCCGACTGTCGACTTGTTCGGCGGCCGCCGGCGGCGCCTGCGGGGGGGGGGGGGGAGGATAGGGTGAGGGCCCCGGCCGACGGGGGTGTGTTGCGTGGGAGCCGGTCAAGCTCCCCGCCGCCCCCTAGGCCGGAGCCCAAGCGGAAGAAGGGTGGGCCGCCGCCGTTGGTTGCGGCGGCAAATAGAATTAAAGGGATGAGGACACCAGGTTCCTCCATCCCGGCCAAGGACCTTAGGGTCGGCGGCCGGGATGTGACGGCCGATATAATATCGGCCGTCTCCCTGTTGGCTCAGTGCGCGGCCGGGGTATTATCCCTGGGTTACCCGGCTGCGCCCGTCGCGGCCTCGCCCCCGTCAGTCCCGTCCCCGAACGTACCCGGGTCGACGGACGGGGGGCTTGCAGGCCGCGACGACACGAGTAAGGGCGGTGTACGGGAACGTAACTCCCCGCGAGCGTCTGGACGCTCCCCCCCGGTAAGGGGGAGGCCTATCGGATCGCGGGTTGAGCCGCCGCGACCGCCCCGGTGTCCCCCCCCGTTAAAAGGGGGGAAACCCGCGTTGGACTGCTGGGGGTGTGGTGCCGTGGGACACATCCTCCGCCGCTGCCCTTTGTTTAGGGGATGGTGCGGCGTGAGAGGACGGAGTCCCGCTGCCAGGGGGGGTGAGCCATCCCCGGGGGCCCCGTGAAATGTAACCGGCCCCCCGATGCGGGCGGCGATGGGGTTGCCGGTCAGGCGCCCCACACCCTCCCAGCGCGAAGCTGGACCGGACAAGGTCCACGGATCGTCCGCGGCCCATTGTGGACCCCCGGCTCGCGGCCACACCATATCTCAGAGGCGAGGGCTACGTGCACAACAGTCCTCGCCCGATGTAGGATCGGCGGCTGCAAAGCCAGCGGCAGCCGCTAAGGGGGCGAGATCCCGAGGCGCGGGAGCAGCCGTATCGCGGCCCGCGCCGGAGGTGATCGCCCCTAAGGAGGTTAAGTTATGAGTAGGGGCCTAGCAGGCCAGCCTGGGGGGGCCACCAGTTGGAGTGCCATTGAGATTGCTAGATCCTGGGGTCCCCCCCTCAAGGGCCGTGTAAGGAGTGGGTTTTTTAGCCGGTATGTTGGCCGCGCAGCATGGCGCGGCCTCCGAGTCCGGCACTACCCCGAAGCCCGCGCTCCCCTGACCGGTTAGGTCGGGGTGTGAGCTATGCGGGTGGAGGTGTGTCCATCAAGGATTTTTCCCACTAAAAAAAAAAAAAAAAGGGTGATATGACGATAACCGGATTCTAATTTCTTTAATTTTAATTATAATTTGCTTTTTTTTTCTTTTCACCTGTAACTGTATTACAAATTATATTATAATAATTACATAAAAATATAAATAAAATGTTATATATAAAATAGCATATTCTGTTTTTTCATTTCTTGTTGATAACAAGATTTAATATTGTAATGCATGTAACATTTATTTTTGGTATGCAAATCTTGTAATAAAATATTTTAGTAATTTCATTCTTACGATTTGTGTTTTTCCACCCATCCAGTCCCATTGTTTTTTTTTTTTTAATATTTTTTTTTTCTGACAATTTCTTTCAGTACATAAGATGATTGTTTTTGGGTTTTCTTTTATCATAATTTTATAAGTTAAAAGTCTTTTTTGTGCGTTTTTTGCCCGCGGCTTGCGTCAAAGACTGGATATTATCCCGCTTTGAGAGCGGCGGCGACGACGACCTTTCTTAATATATTTTCTAGATTCAAACTTTGCGTCGCAATCAAATCTGCGCTCATAGGGCACAAAAAAGAAAAGCACTATTATATAATTTAAACCCAAGGTATCGAGACTATTTAAAACTTAATCGGTTAACCGTGTCATGAGTATTTTTCATGACGAATGAGTCGCCGGAAACGCGATCAAATTTTTGCTTATCGCGGTCGCTCGATGGCACGAGCCACCGCGATGACACCCGCTCGAAGGTCGCAGTCACCTCTTCTCCGGAAGCGACTGCGACTTTGCTGACCAGGTCGGTGCTGATCGGCAAAACCGACCTGGTAACAAAGTGCCAAAACGCACTATAAAGAGGCGCGCGACGAGACCGCGCGCGGATTCTCGACTAACGTTCCGTGAGGTGCGGTTCGGTAAAATAAATACGCAAATGTGTAAAAGTAAATAAAGTGTCTTTACTATATTAAAAAGATACAAGGCTACGACTAATTTCTCTTGGCCCACTAATCCCGACCCCGTAGCCGCTCCGGCGGCACTACAATTGGTGGCAGCGGTGGGATCGAGACTGGATGGGCCCTGACGCCAGTCCTGTAATCTGTAAAAAATAAAAAGAAGGAGTGGATCAGTAAGAGGCAGCATCGCAGCCAAAGGAGCAAAAGCGTAAGCCCGATCCAGAGCGAGGAAGCACCCGGTAGAGTAGCTAGAGAGCAGATAACAGCGCAACCCGAGACGACGCTGATTTATCGCAACTCGCCAACTCTAAGCTGAAAATCTACAAGCACCGGAGCGACGAGCGTCGGAACAACGAGCATCGGAGCACGAGCACCGAGCCGCCAGTCGAATTTACTCGCCGAAGGAACTGCAGCATCAGCAGCCAGCCGACACCGGACACCGAACCAGCATCGAGCCGCCAGCCGTACTACGAGCGAAAATGCGAGCCGTACTAATGTAAGTCCGAAAAATTCATTGTATAATTGCGTGAATGTCGGAAGGGA
>JANQDE010001149.1:5538-17967 GCA_037157785.1 Cephalotes varians | reverse complement strand
ATGTGAACTAATAGCATATGCCTTAGACAATATTGTATGACGCGTTCCATTAAAAATAAACTGAAAATAAGATTTAATATGATTTTATTTCTTTTTCTTCTTTCCCTGTAGTTAAGAATCAATATACGTTAAAAATACATAGCGCGCATTATTTTCCTCAAATAATTAAAATAAAAAATATAATTATAATCTCGGTTTCTTTTGTTCAAAATAAAAAAGTATAATTCTAATCCTAAAATATATTTTATCGCTTCGAGATCTGCACGTTCCTGTTTTCCCTTATCGCGGAAAAAGAATGTTGGAGAGAAGGAGAAGATGGTAGGTATAGAGAGAGAGAGAGAAGATGGTAGATATGGAGAGAGAACGCATACGAGAATTGCAATGAGTAAGAGAGAGAGAACGCCTCCGAAATGATAGTAGGTATAGAGAGAGAACAAGTAGATGGTAGGTATAGAGAGAGAGAGAGAGAGAACGCTTCCGAAATGATGGTAGGTATAGAGAGAGAACGCATACGAGAACCGTAATGAGTAAGAGAGAGAGAAAACAAGCGGCGGTAACTTTTGTCATATCTAATCGAAGAAATAAATTAATAGGTTTTTTTAGTTATCTAAATTGTTAAATTAATAGTTTATATCTAATCGAAGAAATAAATTAATAGAGTTTTAATTTGTTAAATTATCTTAATTAATTGTTATTATCTAATTAATAGAATTTTTATTAAATTGATTATCTAAATTAATTGTTAATTGATTTTATAAATTAATTGTTAATTAAGTAATTAAATGGATTCCCCCTTCCCACGTGACGTCACTCACACGTACACCCCCACCACTCACTAACACATAGTGGTCCAGAACCGGTGTTACTATGCTACTATCGCAAAGGTATTTTGTGTTATTAAATGTAATATAATTTAAATAATTATATTGTAACATTTTTAGTATTACAAAAATTATTAATTTTTATTATTTATTATTAATTTTTAGTAAATTTTTTCATTACACAGTTTAGTATAGTCATTTTTAATAAGATAATTGCATTAAAATCAGATTATAAGGAAGTGAGCGTTCTCACTCTCAGTCAAGAGTACTCGACATCCCGATATTCTGAATCCAGGAAGCGCACGGTCTCGCTTTCAGTCGAGAGTACTTGACACTCTGGTATTCCGCACACCGGAGGCGAGCGTTCTCGTCCTCCGTCGACTCCGCTGCCGTTATCGCGATTACTCGCACCGACTCCGCCAATCAAGGCACACCGCGCAAGCCTGCGCTCCGCGCTCCGGCGCTGCGGTCTATCTGGTGCCTAGCCCGCGGCCTTCTACGTCACGCGGCCAATCACACGTATCGTTTCAGCACCAGCATCGCGACGCGCGCATACTTTACACGAAAACACGTTATCGCGCATTGTCACGCCGCATGCATTCAACGCGAATCATTTGTACATACACACGCCACACATTCAGACTTTGTAAATATACCATTCATCATTCTGTAAATACTTTATTTGAATAACTGTTTATTGTTACTCAAACTCTCGCACCGAATCTCTACTCTTCCGAATCCGGCAACCGACGAGTCTCTCCGGCAATCCGTCCCGCACATCCGAACATGTGAAAGACGAACCGTTACATAGTTACTTTGTGGGAAAAGGGGCATCCTATTGTTTATTGTTTTATTGTTTTTATTATTATATGTATGTATAATTATGGAGAAATCAATCGCTACATTATTATTATGCGGTGCAATGAATTGGCAATTATTCATCTATCTATCTGTACGTTTTTATTGATCGAATTTTGTTACTGATGTAGCCTCGTGTAGAGTATTTTGTTTTCTATTTCCGTATTCATTCATTTATTTATGTATTTAATTGATCGTATACGTACTTATCATTATTATTATCTATTATTTATTACTATTACCTTTTACTATTTATCATCTTTTAGTTTCTCTATTTCCCTATTTCCCTATTTATTTATTTACTTAGTTATTACTTTACTCATTGCTTACTTTATTCACTATTTATATATTTTAGACGTTTCTTTTTATTTTACTTTGACTATTTTATAGTATTACTTATTCTGCTGGTTCGATCTTTTTGAGTATTGGCCTGCCTTCCCTTAGATTGATATTGATTCTGATTAGGTGAGTCGGAAATGAATTGAATTATTTGGAGTTGACTGTGTATTGTTTATATTGTTTCATATTGTTTTACTTTATTGATATAACAAATTGCACCGCACATATTCATTAGTCTAGTCTATTTATTATGCTGTAGATTCGGTAACTATTGATTACTTGTAATTTGTGTGTAAGCGATTATACTACCTTCTTATTGATTTGTATATGCATTGGCACGAATTACACGATTTATTATTATACTGTTGTAACTGTGATTTAGGATTATTTTTTGACTTTGGACTCGGAGCTGAAGGGGGCACTCACCACACCTATACTTATTTATTTATTTATTCATACTTATATCTAATTACTTAGAGTTACTTGCTTGATGAATTATACTGATATATTCATATCAAGAGACACGGTCGTGTCTCAGCGCTAAGTGTAAGCGCGACCGTGTATATATACGATTTGGAAATTTTTATTTAAGAAACGTCGTCATTATCGTCGTCCCAAAAAATCTTGTATGGTTGCAACTTTTGACGCGAGAGTGCGTTAGTAATCAAGCCCGTGCAGTGATACACGTATTGATGTATGTATGTATCGATATCGAGATCGAGAACAAATCTACGCGTTCGATTGGTCCGCGTTTGATTGGTCGACGGCGTCATTGAGTTTCGCGGCGTGATTGATAACAGCTATATTTTATGTTGCGACAGAAAATTTAAAAAATAGGTGAATTTGTGGTTATCATTGTAGATCACGCATTAGAGAGAGAGAAGCTGAGTTGTTTTCCCTCTCTCTTACGAGAACCATTAGACCCAGTCTACAATGTTGTAGTAAGCTTTAAGCCTTGGTACAATGACTGATTTTATCGGTCGGAAATCCATAGGCCAAAAAAAACTTTAAGCCTTAAAAAATTGATCAATCGCACACGAATTTGAAGAAAAAAATCGACTACGATTGGTCAATTTCTTACGACTTAGGGAGCTTACTACATCTATTGTAGACTGGGGCTTAGTAAACATTGTATGTTATACTCGGTTTATTTATATTTCAATGAAATAAAAGTGATAGTGAAAAACATTGCGAATGGATCGTCCAAAATTAATACTGCGAGAATGTAAAGTCCGATTGAATTTTAAACTGTGTGTACATATGATTGTATGTCATAATTAAAAACTTACTGTGTATATACGATGAAGTGAAATGGTTCATTTTATTTGATGTGCAATGTCTATGGTATGATAAATCATATGTGTATAAGTGAGTTCAGTTGGAGTTCGGTCTTTGGTTTAGCATCCCCTTAATATGTGATATCCCGATATATGTTTCCATAATAAACATTCATAATAAACATAATACCGTACAAAAATAATAGTACAAAATAAAAAAATTTAATTTAAATAAAAAAATTTTTATGTAAAAAAACTTGGCGCTGCTAGGATAAGGAAAACAACTTAATAATAAATTTAATTTTAATGTTACATTGAATAAAAACAGAGTACTCCGTATATTTGCTTTGACAACATACTACATAGCACGCAAAAATCAAAACTTATATGTAATTCTATATATTCACACATACATCTTATATGTAATTCTACATATTCACATATACATCAAATTCCACATATTCGTATCACTCGCTCGAAAAATATATACACGCGCTGATTATTACTATTTTGCTGCTGTCGTATTATTCCTTAAATCTTTTCATTATTTTTTTATTAAATTTTTATTAAATAAAAATTCCTCGTTTTTATTTCAAAGTCTAGCAGCGCCAAGTTTTTTTACATAAAAATTTTTTTTATTTACATTAAATTTTTTCATTTTGTACTGTTATGTTTTATGGAAACATATATCGGAATATCACATATTAAGAGAAAATGAAAGTTATTCCCTTGGGTTGAATACATATTATTTAAGTCGAGTAACACAATTTTATATCATTATTTTTTTAAAAGAATTAGAGAGATTACTATCACTTAGAATAAGAAGACTCTTCAATGGGAATACAAAGATACGTATCACTTGGGTTTTATTTTTTAAAAGCAATTATATATTTAAATATCAAGATATAAAATAAAATAAAAAAAATAGAGATGAAACTTGGTTACCATTTACTGATATCAAATTTTTTATGTATGATATACATATTAGTTGGATTGAGTAATATATCACGAGTTAGATATATATATATATATACTTCCCCTCGACGAACCCCACCTTGACGTGGTGAGGGAGCTCTCCCGGTTCCGTAGACCCCGGGACTCCGGGATGGCTGGAACCTTAGGGTTCCAGACATCCTGGGTCCGGGATGAAGCGGGCCCGGGGGCCAAGAGGGTCCATGCGTAGGGGGACTGGGGCCGCTCGAACTTATTTCGAGGCAGGGCCCGGCCCCGGGTGGGTGCCAATCCTGGCGCCCACCGAGGTGGGAGCCTCGGGGCCACCGGGACTTATTCCCGGGTGGGGCCCGAGGGCTCGGTGGGCAAGTTTGCGGGGGGGTGCGCGGGGCCGCTCGGACGTATTCCGAGGCGGGGCCCGCGCCCCCCCAACAGGTCGGCGAAGCCGCCGGGACATATTCCCGGGTCAGGGTCCGTCGGCCTGCCAAACAAGATGTGCAGGCGCAGCCGAGAAGGAAAACTCGAGACAAAAACCAAATTATGTTTATGGGAAAATGTCAGTTAATGGTAGTATGTTATCCGGGGGGTCGGATCCCCGGGACCGGCAGGTAGAGATTATCGTCCCGGGTCTCTACAGGTCGGGCTTCGGCGAATCATGCGTCGGGCTGTCTTCGGTGTTGGCCGCGAGCACCGGAGAGGAACTGGCTATCGCTGGAATTGTGGGTGCCTGCACCGCAGGGGTGCCCACTCTAAATGCGCCTGCGACGGAGCACAGGGATGCCAATTTGGCACCCGGTGCCCAAATAATGATGGAGGAGGGGAAGGAGGGAGACTCTCCGCTTCGCCTCGCTGGAGGGGGAAAGAGGCCGATTTCCATGCCTCTCTACTCCTCCGAGGGGGAGGATCAGCCGGAGGAGCAGGCTGAAGAGGCCGATCATCAAGCCAAGAAGAAGAGGAGAGAGGATGAGCAAGAGACGGCTCCTATGGGCTCTAACATCGAGCCAACTCCGGGCCCTTCGGGCCTAGGGCGATCCCGTTCGCCGATCAACACGAGATCGTAGAAAGAGGGAACGACGAGAAATCGTTCAAGATTTCGTAGACCATTCGTAAGGGATGACGAGACCACGTCCCCTATGGATGATCTTTCCGAGGACTACAGCTCGCCGAGGGCTATGCCTAACCAATACTACATTTTAAAAAGGCATCAACACACGGCCACTCGGCTGGATCCAAAGGAAAGACACGAGAAGGACCTATCTGAAGCCTCAAGCGGCAGCACACGGGCTGACGAGCGCTCCTGCTCCTCCTCAGTGGACGAGGGATTAGTAGACACTGGACCCAAATCCAAGAGGAGGAGCAAGAAGAAGACGAAGGCAGAACCAACTGCCACGAAGCCTAGAATCGCCTCCGCGGTGGCGAACATCGACGAGTTGAGGGCTCAGGCGACGGGAAAACCTGGAAGGCCGCCAACGACGGGAGAATATTGCAAGCTCGCCGAGAAGAAAATGGCCCTGAACGATGAGAAAGAGAGGGAGCGTCGTCTGGAGCAAGAAGAAAGGGTCTTCAGCGTGGAGGAGACACTAAAAATCCTGAAAAAGGCACGCCTAGATCCGGAGAAGATGGACGAGGCTAACCTGGCACCCACGGCCGACCTGGCGAACGAGGTCAGGAAGGCGCAAACCGAGATTGTCCGGGTTGCCAAGATTAGCAGCAATCTGAAAGGGTCCCTTCAAAGGGCTCTCAAGGCCGCGGCCTCAATAACACTAACGGGGCTGGAGATCCTGTGTACCAGGGCGGATTCAACGGCGGAGAAAACTGGAGCCGAGGAAATGAGGAGTATGCGTGAATAACTCGAGAAATTGAAGAAAGCGCAAGAATCAATGGACGAAAGGCTCTACGAATTGAGAGAGGAGGCTAATAGGGCCAAAGAGCAAGCCAAAGAAGAGACGGTTAAAAAAGAAAGGATGACGAGACAGCTAAAAGAAGCACTCTGCCAGAACGCGGACCTGAAAAAGAAAATCGCGGAAGAGAGGGAGAGACATCGGGCCGAGGCGAATAGGATCGCGGAGACGAGGTCGAGAGATGATAACTGCGAGCCGATGGAGGTGGAAACAATCCCCCCTTCTCCTCCGGCGGAGAGGAAAGGGACCGCTCTCACCCCGGCAAGACCGGTGATCACAGAACGTGATCTCAAGGAGTACTCGGCCCTAAGACCGGCCATACGGGGGAAGGTCTCTGTGATTCCAGACAAGAGGGGGGACCTCCCACCCCCTGAGCGGGAGGACAACAGGGACGATGAGAGGGTCTCGTTGAAAAGAAAGAAGGGCCAAAAGGGCCCTAATTGGAGCGGAATGGACTATTACTCGTCCATATCTCAATCTGAGAAGGTTGTAGCGGTCCAGAGAGAGAGCAAGAGAGCGGAGAGAGAGGAGTACGGGAGAGATCCCTTCGGACCAGTCCCTGTCCCCGCTCCCCGCTCCTGCCACACCACGAAAGGGCGAACGGACGAGACGAAGAGGGCGGCAACACCAGCCGCCCCGGCGACAAGACAAGGCGCCCTTCCACCCACAAAAGGGAGGACAGAGGCGCAGAAAAAGAAAAGAAGGGAACAACGACGAAGGAAGAGGCAAGAGGCGGCCCGACAGAGAGCTGAAGCCCTCCATCGGGCACAGGGTCCCTCGGAGTCACGCACTAGGCATGAAAGCCGAGACACCCAGCCACACAGGATGGCTGACCCGGGACCCGCGTCAAGGACGCGAGCGAGGATCCAAGCTACGGCCAAGGCCGCCACCGGGGTCCCCAGGGCCGCACCACCTGCCTCCCAACGTGAAGAAGTCCCAATCAGGGATGTTCGCATCCCCCTGGAGGGTTGGATCCTGGTCCAAAGAAGGAGGAGAGCGAGCAGCAGATCGCGGTCCCGCGGACGACCATCTTACACGGGGGCCGTGCGCAACGTCCCCAATCAAAACCAGGGACGGAGCGCGCAACCTGCTAGAAACCGGCCAACTCCAGCCTCGCGCCAACAGCAACGGGGAGTACGGGACACCCAGAAGGATGGGAGATCTCAGCAACCCCCTCCCCTCAAAAGACCGCCGAGGACAGCGGTGGTCCAGGTCACTTGTCCTCCCGGTCAAAGCGCGGTCACAATGCGCTTAGCCCGGAAAAAAGTTGACTTCAAGAGGCTGGGGATCGGCGAGATGAGGCCGTGGAGGGCAAGGACAGGGGCCTTGCTTCTGGAGATCCCGGGCACGAATGGGGCTGCCAAGACGCCCTTGCCCGGGAGATGCAGGAGGCTCTGCGCGACAGGGAGGAGGTTGCAATCACACGACCAGTCAAAACCGCCGAGCTTTGGATCAAAGACATCGAAGATTCGATCTCGGCGGCGGAGATAGCCGACGCGGTGGCCCTCGAGGGCGAGTGTCAGATAGCCGAGGTCCGCGTTGGTCCCATAAGACCAGGGACCAACCGTCTTGGAACGGTCTGGGTCAGGTGCCCCCTAATAACTGCCAATAGACTCGTAAGAAAGGGGCACCTGAGGCTGTGGACCAGGAACCGGCTCGAGCTCCTTCCGGAAGCCGACAACGTGCTTCCGCTGTCTCCAGGCGGGGCACGTCCGAGCGGTCTGCCCCGGCAACGCGGACAGGAGCGACCTGTGTTACCGGTGCGGAGTGGCTGGCCATCTGGCCAAGGATTGTGGGGCATCACCTAGGTGCCCCTTGTGCACCGGTACCAGCAGGGATGCAAATCACCGCGTCGGCAGTAGGGCATGTAAAGCCCCTAGACGAAAAGAGAAGAGGATCGGCGGCGACAACTCAGCAAAGGAGGGACCAAGACCGTCGGCCAATCATGAATCGGAGCCTATGGACGTTGTAGAAGAGGGGCCGGAACCTGGACTGGCACCGCTCCAACTCTCACGGCCGTCAGGACCGATCATCGAGAGGGAGCAAGTGCCGGCCCTGCACCCGCCCTCGCAGCCCATGGAGCTGGTCATGGAGCGGGGGCAAACGGCAGCCCCATCCCAATCCCCCCCAGCAAGACTGGCCTGCCAAGGGGGAGGGATGGAGTTCGGCCCCTCAGGAACAGAGGGAGCAGCGGCAGCAGCAGAAGCAGCAGCGGCAGCAGAAGGTGAAGTGCAGGGTCCTGGACATACAAGCCGTGAACTTTATGGTGACAGGCTCACCTGGGGCCCCACTCCTTGCACCCCCCCTGCCAGGACAGATGCCTATCGTCGCGACATACAAAGAGGTGGAGTGCTGCGACGACGAGAACTTGTTAGACGGGGATCCCATGGAAGCGGACAATGGGGTTCCCGTCCAAGGGGAACCAGATGAGGTTCCCCCAACGGAGGTGGTGACGCCAGCTAACGCGTCAAGTGGAGGCGGTTGCCCTGATAGAACTCATTAATGGGGGGCAACCGCTTACTTCAATGCAACATTAACCACGCCCGCTCCGCCCAGGATCTGCTGCTTCAGACCATGGACATTGGAGTAGTGGCGGAACCCTATAGGGATCCGCCAAACAACGCCAGATGGGCCGCGGACCCCACTGGCAAAGAGGTGGCCATCACCTGGCGGCATGCAGAGACATCCCTCCCCTGTACCTTTCTAGAAGCGGGGGAAGGGTACGCGGCCGTCAGGTGGGGCAAATGGTTGATGGTCGGGGTATATCTACCCCCACGGCTTAAACTGGAAGAATTTGAGGGCAGACTGGACGACATCCAGGGGTGCGTCACTAAACATCCCTGGCCTGCCCTCGTCGCCGGGGACTTCAACGCCCACAATAAGATGTGGCGTTCCTCGGCGATAAACGAAAAGGGTAAAGCCGTGGAGGATTGGGCGGCGCGAACGGGCCTCATTCTATTAAATAGAGGCTCGACGAGCACCTGCGTTCGGCCCCAGGGGGAGTCTATCATAGACCTTACTTGGGCAGCTCCCCGGGCCGAACGAGAGGTCACCAGGTGGCAAGTGGTGACCTGGATGAACCCCGATTCGGACCACTTCTACATCGAGATGGACCTGGGGTTCACCCACGAGCAGGTGCTCAAGCGCCGCAGACCCCGATCACCTCACTAGTCGCTGCGCGCCCTCGACGAGGACAAGCTCGAGGGTGCCCTCCAGGCCGGGATCTGGCCCGTCGAGGAGATGGAGGGGGACTCGGAAAGGTGGGTAGAAAGGCTCGGGAACTTGCTAACCCGAGCCTGCGACTACGCGATGCCCAGGGTGGTCCCCCGTACGCGCCGGGCAATGTATTGGTGGAGCCCCGAAATAGCGGGGCCCCGCCGTGCTGCCAACGAAGCCCGTAGGCGGCTTAAGCATTGCCGGCGCGGTCTCCGTCTCGGGTCAGTTTCCCGGACGGAGGTTGACGCAGCGACCAGCACAAGCGAGGAGGCGAATACCAACCTCCGGCGGCGGATCGGCATAGCGAAGGCCGTGGCCTGGCAGGAGCTCTTGGACTCGATGAACGATGATCCATGGGGACGCCCGTACAAGATGGTTATGGGGAAGTTGAAGCAATGGGCGCCCCCTTTCACCGAGTCCATGGACTCCCCACAGAGGGATCGCATTCTTGCATCCCTCTTCCCTACCGACAGGGGCATAACTGCCCCATGGGTAGAGCCATCCCTAGAGTCTGAGGGGGGCTGGAGGGAAGAGTGGGGGGTCACGGACGAGGAGCTCCTGGACGCCGTGAAAAGGATGCGGGCTAAATAAAAAGCGCCCGGTCCTAGCGGCGTCTCAGGCCGAGTTTGGGCCACCGCCGGGGTTGTAATCGCCGGGCACCTCAGGCGTATTTTCAACGAAAGCCTGAGGTGCGGAGTGTTCCCCCGGTCGTGGAGGAGAGCCAAGCTGGTCCTCCTCCGGAAGAATGGAAAGCCTGCGGACTCCCCGTCAGGCTACAGACCCATATGTCTCCTGGACGAGGAGGCCAAGCTATTTGAGAGAATTATAGCTGGCCGACTTGTCCAACATTTGGAGGAGACAGGCCCCGACCTGCACCAGCATCAGTTCGGATTCCGCAGATGTCGCAGTACAGTGGACGCGATTCTGCGGGTCCGGACGATTGCTGAATCAGCGGTGCAGGAGGGCAGGGTGGTAATCTGCGTGTCGTTAGACATCTCAAACGCATTCAACACCCTGCCCTGGGACCGTGTAGGGAGGGCGCTTGAACTTCATGGCGTCCCCCTATACATCAGGAGGGCCCTTCGGGGCTACTTCGGGGCTACTTCGTAGCCTGGAATTCCGGGGCGATAACGGCGCCCCGGTCAAGAGGGGAGTCTACCGAGGGATACCCCAGGGGTCGGTTCTGGGACCCCACTTGTGGAATCTGGGGTACAACTCGGTATTAACGCAGGCCGTACTTCCCCCCGGCTGCGAAGCGATATGCTACGCCGACGACACTTTGGTCATAGCAGCCGGGGACGACGAAGTCTAGGGCGAACGAGGCCCTTGCATCGGTAGTGCGTATCATTAGGGACTTGGGGCTGACGGTGGCTCCCCAAGAAACAGAGATGTTTTTCAACGGCCGCCGAGGGGAGCCACCCCCCAACACAAATGTCACAGTCTCCAATGTGCCCGTCCCGGTGAGGCCCACCATCAAATACTTGGGCCTCACATTAGATAGTCAGTGGAGCTTCGTACTTCACTTTGAGCAGGTAGCCCCGCGGGTAGAGAGAGCGGCGAATGCCCTGAGCAGATTGCTGCCAAATATTGGGGGGCCGGATGCCGGGGTTCGCCGCCTCTTCGCCAACGTGGTGCATAGCGCTGTATGCGGCCCCTGTGTGGGCCGCCGAGATGGAGGCCACCCCCCGCATTCAGAAGTTAATGCGCCGTGCGCAGAGGAGGGCGGCCCAGCGCATCGCTAGGTGCTATCGCACCACGTCGTTCGCGGCGGCTACGGCCCTAGCGGGAATTCCCCCGCTGGAGCTCCTGGCCAGGAGATACGCCAAAGTTTACTGGCGAGTCCGGGAGCTCCGGGAGGCACATAATAACCACATGTCTCCCAGGGCCATTAGAGAGGTGAAGCTGCACGCGCGGCAACAAATGCTAGACGAGTGGTCCGAGTGGTTGGCCAAGGAAACACAAACGGGAAACACAACGGGTCAACCCAAGGACCGCTCGAGTTGTCGCGGCTATCCAGCTCCGCCTAGCAGAATGGATAGGGCGGGGCGGGGGCGGGATCCCGTTCCGGACGGCGCAGATCTTCACAGGGCATCGTAGCCTGGGGGAGTTTCTGCGCTGGATCGAAAGGGATCGCACGAATGCCTCCACTGCGGCGCACCGGAGGACACGGCACAGAATACCTTAGAGGAGTGCCCAGAATGGGCAGAGGAGCGCCGTGCCCTGGTGACCGTGGTGGGGCGGGACCTCTCACTTCCGGCGATCATTGACGCATGGATCAGAGACGAAAGGTCCCGGAGGGCGGTGGTCCTCTTCTGCGAGGCCGTCATCTCGCAGAAAGAGGACCACGAGCGGGCCCGCCGAGGCGAGAACGGCGGTGCCCGCAGAAGAGGAGGCAGGCAGGGAGGTGGTAATCGCGGACGCCCTACGGGATTCCGCCCCCCCAAAACCAAGGGCGCACGTACGCCCGATATAACGATGGGGGGCGGCGGGGATTGACCGGACACCGTGATATGAGTCTGGTCACCCTGCCGCCCCGAACCTCGGTCGAGGATTCGACCTCTCTTAAGAGATCAAGGTGGAATCTGGGGGGGGGCCAAAATACCCCCCCCCCCATACACTCTTAATAACAAAGAGCGAGACAGGGGTTGGGGGGACGAGGCCCGCGAAGTTCATAACGGGCCCCGACCCCCCATCCATCGCCACAGGGCGGTAAGAGGTGTTTTGCGGGGGAAGGGTAGATACGGCTGGATGACGTAAGATTCCGGCCGTTCACCCTTCCCCCCCTACTAGATAAGAAGAAGAGGAGGATGATACATCGGTCGGGACCCGTGAAGTTTATAGCGGGTCCCGGCCGATTCATACTAAATAAATTTAGAGTCCGCGCGGGCCGGCTCCCAATTACAAACGAACCTGGCCCGCGCCGCTACATGCAAAAGTGGGGAGGGGGGAAGATACAACGATCTTTCCCCCCATAAGGCCGCCTAAATACAAAGGCGGCCTACGAGGTGCCCGGATATAGGGATGCCGAACCAGTTCTATAACCTAAAGGGTCGGCCTCCCTCCCCG
>JANQDE010001146.1:4155-14677 GCA_037157785.1 Cephalotes varians | reverse complement strand
ACAAATATACGATTGGCAGGTCTTACAGAAATTTTTAGTTTTGATTGCACATTTTTCAGTGTTGCAAATATTATTTGCATTTTTCAAGAGCACTAACATATGTTCAGATGTAGCCGATGCTTCACTAAAGTATTCTTCACATATTGCCAACGCAGTATCTTTGGTTTTTATGCAATTTTTTTTCTCTCTTACAATATTATATAAAACAGTTGCATTAGTAGCAGAGGCATGTTTAATTTTCCACAATCGTATTCGAAAATATATGATAGTTATAATAACCCAAAAAAAATTAGAAAATGATCATCAGTTTGAGTGGATTCCGGGTGAACAAAAATATGAAGATAATTTATCTAATGAAATATTATTATCTCTAAAAAGATAAGTCAGATATCGTGCAAAAATCTGTTRTCGAGTTATTCGAAATGTTTTTTTCTTCGGAATTGAAAAAGTATATAGTTAATGCTACTAATATAAATGATTATCCCCTCACTGATAGAGATTTTGAAGTTTTTATAGGAATAGTTATTTTATCGTCAATAAATAGACTACCTTCACAAAAAGACTACTGGTCAAAAAATCCACTTTTGAGGTCAGAAGCCATTGTAAAAGCTATGAGCCGAAATAAATTTCTGGTYATCAAATCAAATTTGAAATATGCTTTACCAGAAGACAGAGATGATGGGGACAAGGTGTGAAAGGTGAGAAAAATTTTAGATATTTTTAGGCACAACATACTAAAATATGGTTTTTTCTCAACAGCTCTGTCAGTTGATGAGATGATGCTAAAATTTTTTRGGAGACTATCAATCAAGCAATTCATAAAATCGAAGCCCATCAGATTTGGTATCAAAATGTGGGGAATTTGCAGCGTGAACGGATATCTTTATGATTTCGACATCTACTGTGGCAAAAATTCGGACGAAGGATCGAAATTAGRCAAAATTGCAATGGGAAGTCGCGTTGTTATTCAGATGCTAAACAAGCTTCTAACACAAACGACTCCTCGCTTGTTCAGTATCATTTATATTTTGACAACTTATTTTGCTGTCCTGACCTCATGGTGCAGCTGAAAAAAATAGATCTGCGAGCGACTGGAGTTGTTCGCTCCGAATACAAGAAAAGAACTTCATTGATAAAKATGCACCCAAAGGAACCCATGTGGCTAAACATGATAAAAATAGTGACCTGAACTATATCACTGCGCCCGATTCAAAGAACTTATCTATTTTATCAACAGCGGCTGGTGTTTCTCCACAAATGCCTATGAAACGTTACGTGAAAAAGGAACATGCAAAAAAAGAAGTGAATTTTCCGAATGTTTTTTCCAAATATAATCAATTCATGGGGAGGTGTTGATCTTCATGATCAGCACTGTAATCGGCTGCTACCTTCCATAAGATCAAAGAAGTGGATTTGGATTCCTTTCGTAAGAATTCTACAGGCCTCTGCTACTAATGCAACTGTTTTATATAATATTGTAAGAGAGAAAAAAAATTGCATAAAAACCAAAGATACTGCGTTGGCAATATGTGAAGAATACTTTAGTGAAGCATCGGCTACATCTGAACATATGTTAGTGCTCTTGAAAAATGCAAATAATATTTGCAACACTGAAAAATGTGCAATCAAAACTAAAAATTTCTGTAAGACCTGCCAATCGTATATTTGTAAAGGATGTTTACAAAAAAATGAAATTTGCACAGAAAGAAACATAAAAGAAAGAAAATTGGATGAAAATATATCTGAAAAGCATCACATGATCATATCCTCCAAAAAAAGTGCTTGTAAAAATGATTTATGCACTACAAGGACAMAAAGATTTTGCGCAAATTGCAAAATTCATATTTGCAAACAATGCTCAGATCATAACCATAAATAAAGTTAGAAAAGCTAAAGATAATAAAAAATATTAAAATTTATAAAAAATATAATAAAATATTATTTAAAAAAAACAAAAAATATATAAAACGGCAAAAAATAAAAAAATTATAAAAAAACAAAAAAAAACAAAAATAAAAACAAAAAAACGTGAAAAGGTTCTTGATAAACGTCTACCTCCACGCGGTGAGAACAGGAAACATTTTTATTGAAGAAATGGCTAAAGGCATTCCACACACAAGCGCACACAAAAAGTTAGCGCCTGTTTACCAAAAAATCATCGGGAAAAGACTCTGCGTAAATCAAATGTTACTGATTTTCAAATTTTCAACTCTTACTTACCCCCTACAACTCTTTTACATCTCAAAAAAAAAGGTTGTAGAGCAATAGCAGTCGAAAATTTAGAATCAGTGTTCTCAGAAACYTCCAGACAATGAAAGTGGCTTGAATAAAACTAATGTTACTGATTTTATAATTTTCAACCCTTTCTCACCCCCATAACCCTTTTACACCACAAAGGAAAGTTGCATATCATAAAACCTTACAAGTATGAGTTTTCAACTTTATATGACGAATACTGTGCATCTTCCGGTTTTCAACCCTATAACTACCAATAAGGGGTGGCTACCAATAAGCATTTTTTAACCCTATCGTAAGCATTGACGCTAGCATGTAAGAGTATAAGTGCTACTCTTATTTATTTTCAGAATGATGATTTATTTACAACTTTTTATTTTTCAAAACAGTTTTTTTGAGAAATTGCCGAATTTTGGGCTTTTTCATGGGGTGGTGAAATTTAACCATAGATAATAAAAGAAAAGATGTTTTTCCCCATTTTTACCTGTTTTCGAAAGCCAAAACAAATTTTTTTCAAAAAATCCGTAAGATAGCGATTTAGCGTAAATATGTTGATTTTAGGGGTGGTTTCACAACCCCCTTAATGATGAAAAACATATGTTTTGATTGTATAACTTTATTAATTGGACATTTTGAGCCGGAGTTTTTGTGCTTTTAGCTTTTTCCACAACTTCTTTCATATCGAAAATATCTTTTTTTTTTT
Source organism: Cephalotes varians (assembly GCA_037157785.1). NCBI lineage: Eukaryota > Metazoa > Arthropoda > Insecta > Hymenoptera > Formicidae > Cephalotes > Cephalotes varians. Next base: position 11,739 of record JANQDE010001146.1, on the reverse strand, counting down.
TAAATTTATCCTCAAAAATCGGTATTTTTTTTTTAAATTCAAAAATACAGTAGGAAAGGATGTTCTTTTTTAATTTTTCAAGTGAGATTCTGAAAGAGCACCTTCGAAAATACCCGAGTATGAATTTTAAGATTTTTTTAAACATAAATAACAAAGTTGTCCGAGCTTAAGGTTGACGGACAGAAACGGACAGATTGGGACAATAAGGGTTAAGAAATTATACAACATGGAATAAAAAACGTAGTATCTTAATAAACAAATAATTTTTCAAAAATATTTTTTAAATATTTATCTTTCATTAATTATATATTGTGTAGCTTTATTGCAAAAATAATATTTATTTAATATTAATTAAATATTTATATTATGTTAATTATTTATTTAAAATAATAATTAAAAAAAAGGAATTTTACATTTAATATTTATTTTAATATTTATTTTTATTAATTACTTATTTGAAATAAAAATTTCAAGAAATATTTTTTTTCAACATTAATTCAACATTAACTTAATATTTATCTTATACTAATTATTTATTTAATAATTTCTCAGTTAAATATAAATAAAATATTTCATATTTTACTTTGAAATATGGCATAAAAAAGTATGGTATAAAATAATTTCTAAATTATTGATAATATTTTGATAACTTTAATACCTGTATGTACAGAATATTTAAGGAATCATATCATATAAAAAAAATCCATATAATTTTATTTAAAAAAATGGTGATGCTCTTCATATGACACTTGAAAAATTGATTTCTTCTGAAAATGAATTTTTCATTATTTGTCCCWCTTTAAATTATATAACTTTCATCTAAAACACATTTTTTCGTATCTCGTATATTTTTTAAGAAATTTTGAGGTTTCAATCTTTTTTATATATCCATATATTCCTATACAGTACAGAAGCTTATAATAACATTATAGTAACGTTATAACATTTGAAATTGTAGTGTAATGTTGCATTGTAAAAGCTTCTTCTATAATATTGTATTATTTTTATAATTACATCAATGTTATAAAAATGTCGAAAAAAAAATATATATATATATATATTCTCTGCTTCAAATTAAACATTATCTTAAATGTTATTATTACCATTAAATTCAATAAATTAGCTTCAATTATATTATAAAATATGTTAACAATAATATATTAAATATTATAAAACATTTAATTTATTTTAATTATCCAAGGTCATTTTTGTAAACATAAGAATATTTCATAATTAATATAAATATTTAAATCTTGCTTTATATTATTTTTAAATGTTACTCTGGGTCTACATGGAATTTTTCAAAATGTCTATTTCTTTTTAATTATAATTTTTTTATTACTCAAGATATACGGGTTCAATGTAACGATCCGCATAATTTTTTGGACATTTTCGATAGTTTAAAAAAAAAAGGTTAAAAGGTAAATATTTATTTATTTTATGTAAGTTACAGCTTGTAACAAAAAAATTTGAAAACAAATTTCTTTTAAATAAAAAATCAAGATTACTTTGAATTTTTTAAATAACACCATGTAATTTTTTTTCATAATATTATAGATATTCATAATATTTTTAAGATAAATTTAACATACTATATTACTTGATGTTTTATTGTAATTTTATTGATACACTTAAACACATAATATTTACTATAAATATTCATCAATAAAGAAAAATTGTGATTTATATGAGCAAATGTTAACTTAAACAGATGATATTTATTGTCTTTTATTATTCTATGTACTTCTTTATACTTCTATGTACTTTTAATTAATATGTTCATATCAACAGCAATAGTACAAATCGATATATATGGATTTATGTGAAAATGAGTTAATATTGTTACAGAACTATTATTATTCGTAACTATACAACTTCGACTAGGACGTTTTTCATCAAGAAATATTCCGGCTAAAGAGTGTTATATTTAATGAAAGTGACATTCCCAATATGTTGAACTCGTCTTAAAGATCCCTATAATATTATAAAAATTATATGATGCTATTTAAAAAATCCAAGATAATCTTGATTTTTCAAAAAATTTTTAGATTTATTTAATATTTATTTAYATTGTTACGTTGTTAAATTGTTACATTATTGAGTAATAAATTACAACTAACATATACGTTACATGTAACATTGTGTTTGCTGAGTGTGTGCGTGTGCGTGTGTGTATTTTATGAAAATAAGTTTTTTAAATCTAAATGTGCTTTTAAACAGGTTCATAAATTACGTTAAATCTATAAGTGAGAGTTTTAGGTATAATCTTAATTCTGTCTTTATTTAATCTATTTTTTATTTTATTGTGATAATTTAGATTTTTTGTTTTAAATCTTACGAAAATTTATAATACAATCCAGAATTTATAGTCCAGAATTATTAATTATTGAAAAATACCAAAATTTAAACCGATTTTAATTTATATTTAAATTTATTATTTTGTGTATTTTCGAGTCTTCGAGATTGCTGATTATAAATCTATTGTCAAAAATGCAAGATGGCGGATCCCATGTGACAGATATAAAAAGGATATATTGAAAACAAGAAAATAAATAACATAAATTATAATGAATTTAGAATTTATTTCTACATCTCAGATTCCTCAAAAAACTCTCTCTACAGAATTGAGATTGTCTTCATATTTTTTTATCTGAAGCATACATTACTTTTCCTATTAGTTATTTTTCTCTTATTCTTTTTCCGTTTCATTATTTTTTCTAATTTTTATTTTGCATACTAAATATTCATAATGTAGTGCTTGGCATTAGATGAACATTTCGAGTTAATTTCTGAGATTCGAAATGTGCTATTATTGCCCTTTCTTTGTTACTTTTATTGTGCTTATCATACAAGATTTACTATTTTGCACTTTATGTTTTTGATAGCAGATTTATAATCAGCGATCTCAAAACTTATAAGTAAAAATATTCTGTAATATCGATACATAATTAATATCGATACTTTGTACATATAATATTATGGTGGGGTCCCGTTAGCCTGCAATCCCGATTGCCAACAGCTTCGTTTACCTACAATATTTTGCCTACAGCTTCGTTTGCCTACATCCCCGATTGCCAACAGAGCGATTGCCTATAAGCAATTATTGCACACATTTAAAAATTAAAATATAAACATACACATTGCACACATGACATTATTGCGCACAGACACATTGCACACATGACATTATTGCGTACATACACATTGCACACATGATATTATTGCGCACATGAAGAAAAAATCGTATTTTTACTTTGTACACAAAACATTATTGTCCACATACAGATTGCACACACGACTTTATTGCGCACATATACATTGCACACATAATTTTATTGTGCACATACACATTGCACACATGACTTTATTGCGCACATACAGATTGCACACATGACTTAATTGCTCACATACACATTGTACATATAGTCGAATTATATATACATGACAATATTGTACACATAAAATAAGAAAATTGTATTAACATTGTGCATGATATAATTGCACATATAAAATTAAAAAAATGGAATTAAAAAATTATACCCCGACTTCCAAATGGATGTTTACTGTCACTAAACACTGTTTTCACACTCCACTGTCTTCATGGTTAGAAATATTCTAAGTAGACACTGTCTAAGCTGCAACTTCTAGACAGTTAGGTCCCAAGCAGGTAGGATATGTTATTTTTTTAATAACTACTACTGTCTATACACCCCACTGTCCACATGGATTTTTGTGACAGATTATGTATTTTGATAGTAATTATACACTGTCTAGGCTGCAACTTCTAGGCAGTTACGTCCCAAGCAGGTAGGATACATTATTTTTTTATTTGTTCGAGGCGGCGTAGCCGCACAGTTGCTTTTCAAAACAATTATGCAATTTGTAATATACAACTATATAATTTTTTAATTCCATTTTTTTTATATGTGCAATTATATCATGCAATGTTAATACAATTTTCTTATTTTATGTGTACAATATTGTCATGTATACAATTCGGTCATGTGTACAATGTGTATGTGAGCAATTAAGTCATATGTGCAATGTGTATGTACGCAAAGTCATGTGTTCAATGTGTATGTGCGCAATAAAGTCATGTGTGCAATGCGTATGTGCGCAATAAAGTCATGTGTGCAATGTGTTTGTGCGCAATAAAGTTGTGTGTGCAATCTATATATAGACAATAATATTCTATGTACAAAGTAAAAATACGATTTTTTTTTTTCATGTATGCATAATATCATGTGTGCAATGCGTATGTGCGTAATAATGCCATGTGTGCAATGTGTATGTGCGCAATAATGTCATGTATGCAATGTGTATGTTTATATTTTAATTTTTAAATGTGCGCAATAATTGCTTGTAGGCAATCGCTCTGTTGGCAATTGGAAATGTAGGCAAACGAAGCTGTAGGCAAAATGATGTAGACAAACGAAGCTGTTGGCAATCGGGATTGTAGGCTAACGAAGCCCTCTCTAATATTATTATACAATCTAATAATATTAAATTTTTATGTAAAACTATAGTTTTCTTTGTGGGCGCGCTCGCTTCCTCACAAGCTAGGGGCGCCCTTGCGTGGTTCACAGGCAACCAAGTAACTTGAAGCGTTTTCGTATCTTAAATATTAGTTTATTTTAGACTCCTTATATACAATATATACAATGTGTTCGAGATATATACAGTTTGTGAGATGGAGATCCGTCTTTCTATCTTAAGAGAGCGGGTGTGTAGTGTGTGAAGTTATATGTGGCCCTGACACGGGCCGTTTGCTCCTGAGCGCTTCACCGGCGCTAACGCCACTCAATGCTCGGCCGGGTAGTGGTGAACCTCCTCGGTTTCCAACGCTGGAGTGCTGGTGGAGTACCCGGCGGGGTGTACGAGCGCTCGGGACTGCTCGTCTGCGTCTGGCGGTCACTCATTAGCGGCGCCTCCACTTGGGTGCCGCGGGCACTCCCGGTGATGAGAAGCTCTGTCCTCGTCGTCACTCGACGGCTCCCACCGGTTAGAGCTCTGCGTTGCTCGGTCGTTGGTGTCGCAACGGCACTGCACTCCCCTGTGTACTCTTGCTGGCTTCGTGGAGGATGGCTCTCGCAACGGTGAAAGTAGGCCGGGCGGTCTCCAAAAGGGCGAGGTCGGTCGCCAGACCCTGACGTCGTTAGGAATCCTTTCGGCGGGCGAGTCCTCCTTGGTGGCGAGAGGTTGATCAGCGTCAGCCTCCATGGTGGTGGTCCCGACAATGTCTAACTGACGGCCGGCGTAGCGGCAGTCTTCTGAGTGCGAGGCGGCAGCTTGGCTATCCTTCGTTAAGTTTTCTGTAATTGTGCTTTATTCGCTGGATACCCAAAAAAGCGTGCCATCGGTGTGTCGTCGTGTCTCTTTATATTGTCTCTTGCTAAATTTCACTTTCGGGAAAGTGAACACTGCGAGTCCTCTGTTGTTGATCTTCTAATTGTCCTTCTTATTGTTTTCCGCTCGCGAGAAAGCTCGCGGTCCGTAGCGCTTGCGAGAAGAGTTGCGCGCCTCAGTGCGCGTAGTTTCGGCAGCGTTGTCGGCGGGCTGCCATTCGGTAGACGCTCTAATTTCTGTGCGGTCGCACAGACATTCTTATTATTATTATAAAATAAAAATATAATTTTAAATAAAAATTGAATATTATTATATCTTAAAAATAATAAGTATATATTTATTAAATATTTATTAAATATTTATAAAATTAATATCATTGCGCTATTCAGAAAGTAGTGGTTTTTAATAAATAATATCAAAATATATAATATTATTACGAGAATAAAATGTAAAAGAAAATAAAATAAAAATAAAAATGTATTTAATTTTAATTTTACTTTATTAAGATTATTAAAAATGCAAATTATCAAAAAAAGATATGTACTATTTATAAAGATAATAATATCATAAAATAAATCGTTTATAATTCACTAAAATTTGATACTGGTGATTTCATTCTCCAAAATTAAATATAGAAAAATTAAGGAAACCCTCCATTATTTATAATAATCAAATATAAATTAATAATTGAAAATAATGTTACAAGACAAATATAGAAAACATCAAAACACTAACATATTTAACCCTTCGTCTGTACATATAAATTTTGGTGCACCGTCTGTACACAGGGTCTAAAAAGTCCTGTCGATTATTTTTTGAAGAAAAATACGTTTAAAAAATCTGAAGAAATTCTGAAAGATGTATCTTTTATCCCTTATGATGATTCAATAGTCTTTCAGTCGATTTATAAAAAGGTTTTTTATTAATAACAATTAAAAAAAGAGAAAATCATTAAAAGATACATGTTAATTCAAAAATTCATATTTCAGTCAAAATATAACTTAAAARAAAATTCTTGCGGGGTTTTATAGTTGAATACATACTTTTTAAGAAAAAAAATACTTCAAATGTGGTGGCTTGAAAAACCATAATTATTTTGAAGATTGAAGATTGAAAAATGTGATTTTCTTAATATAAGGAAAATAATAAAAGAACATTACTTTATGCTTTATTTTTATTTTTTATTCAAATAAAGTACAAAATCATAATAAGATGCATCTAACATAAACTATAAAGAAGAGAAAAAATTATTTTTATGAATTAAAATTTTTTTCGGCGCATTGTAAACAAAAATTAGTGCGATGTTTGTCACATACAGCCGAACCACATAGTGCGCAGCAAAACCAAGTTTTCATATCGTCACTATAAGGACAAACTGAACATCTTTTTCGTTTCATCATTTTTGTTTGAGRATTCAAAGATATTTCTTCCTYTTGACCTAAAATTTCTTGAATAGAGAGCTTTATACTTTTTCGAAGATTTGAAACTTCAAGTCTTTTTTTCAAATGTGGTTGCACAAGATCAAAGATTAGTTCTTTAATAAATTCTCGCCGATGAATTTTAGCATTATTTTTTCGAAGATAATATAAAATAAAGGCATTTATTCCTGCCTGGTCTAGCATGCCATAGAAAAAACGCATAGGCCAGCGGTTTGTGATACGCGACGTTGTGTACTCTTTACACAATTGATCAAACGTGTCGGTACCACCTTTTGTTTTATTATTTTTTACAATTTTCACAGAAGCAATAAAACTGATAGGGATGAGTGTCTAATGCCGATTACATGCGAATAAAAGCATAATAATATTTTCACCTACCTACACGAAATACCACCGCCGTCTGTACACTAGGTCTTTTTGGGCACGCTCGTCAATTTCACTCGTTACTGCTCTGGCACAAATTGTTGGATCAAAGTGTTCCGGTGGTTACGAGTCCCCCCCCCCCCTTCCTAGTTTTTTAGGGAAAGGAGTCAAGCTTTGCCCTTTTTGATTTCGAAAGTTATTTGACTTGAAAATTTCATTCGTGCCCAAAAAGACCCTTTGTACAGACGAAGGGTTAAACATTTAAAAAATTATAACAATTTAAAACACGGCCAAATACGGTCAAAGCTAGGTGTAATAGAAATAAAGTCACAAATGAATTTGATCATCAAATTAATGCAAGATGTTAATAAGCATTTTTTTTAAAAACTGTAAAGAAACTTATTGCGAAAAATATTACCTCAGCCAGGGTTTGAAC
>JANQDE010001145.1:0-22000 GCA_037157785.1 Cephalotes varians | reverse complement strand
AATTATTATTGAGCACTGACACCTAGCTTTGACCGTATTTGGCCGTGTTTTAAATTGCTATGATGTTCTCATATATTGGTCGAAAAAGAAATTTGTTATTCATAATTTAAATTAATCCAAAATCTATACAATCCATACAATTCATTACCAAAGTTACGCCTCATAAAATTAAAATTGAAAGGTTGGTGTCTAGTGTAACGCATCTTTATTCATATTGTTAAACAGAGGTATTTCCACCATAAAACTTTTGTATGAAACATTTTTTGATATTTTGAATAACTTTCGAGATATATCGAGAAAAGCAAATAGGCTCTACATATGAGAGATGGGTTCCTTTCTCTAGAATCGCTTTTAAGCAGCAATTAAAATTTTATAAATTTATATACTTATTCTCTTAAATGTATGTAAAGTTTTATTGTAAAAACATCTTCGTTTAATTACATGAATACAATTTTTAAAAAATAATTTTTTTCAAAAATTTATTTTTTGAACCTCTTATGTGAAATATTCGTTGCTTTTATACAAAATATCTGTATTAAATAAAAGTAATAGTTATGAGTGAAAAATAAGTGACGAACAGCGTGTATAATTCTCCATAAGAACCATCATGTGTCAAGCATTATGCATTTGTAACGTACATATTACTCATTTACGCAGAATCATGATGCAGAGTATATTGTACGTGAGAATATTTTGTGAATCATTTTGAATCTACGTGATATAATATATATGCAATATGTAACATATAATAAATTCGCAATCTGTTATTAATTTTATTTATATGAAATATTAATGTTATAATATATTGTGACCGTACTCGCGAGCACGGGCAAACTGCACCGGGCTTCCGGGACCTGTTCCCGTGATTCTCAACCACAATTGTAGCACGGACGTCAAATTAAATTGATGTACGCGAAATCTGGTAATAAATGGGTACCGCCAGGTACGAGGGAGCGTACCACTCTTCGGGGTATGGCCCGATTTTTGCATAAGTTTCCACGCACGGGAAGTCGGCGGATGCCGGTGGCGCGAATAGCCGGCTGCTCGGCCTCGTAGGAGGCTCAGGGCGCGGTTCGTACGAACGGAGGAAGGATGAGAAAGGCTGACGCGGTAAATAAGAAAAACACAATTGAATAACGAGTTAATAACAAATATATTTACAAACATATTCAAGGTCGTCAAGCAATATCTGAGCGCGTTCGCCGGACGGTTATCTACAGTAAGTACCGTCTCGCGATTCCCGAGATTCTAACTTCGGTTTCTTCAACCTTTAATATCTTTGAGTGCCGCCCCGATTCGACCACGCCAGTGTCGGAGATCTAATGCTCTCGGGATGCGGATTCCACCTACGCGTTCTCCGAATCTTACCGCGCTAGACAGTTTACGTGAATACAAACGGAAGGATCGAAACTCCTTCAGCTCAACCTACACAATTACAGGTCGTACAGTACAGGAAAATTACATCTAATAGCGAAAGAACGACGAAATACAAAAGAGATGGCACGCGTTGACTCGGCTGTGGACGGGCGAGCTTGATTCCCGAAACTAATGCCAATTCCCGAAACGCGAAATACGTAAAAGATACCCTGCCGGGTGGATCACGCGACCGGGCGCGAGCTCTACTTGCCACGTTCGTGACCCCGAGAGTATAGACTTTTAAACACAAAATATACGATCCACCCGACGAAGGGCAATCGGTGGCCGCACATACATGAGTTCGCCTCACCGACAGTGTCCCTCAGCCTACTCCTCGATACCGGCCCAATCAGGCCTCCTCGACTCGCGGTTCCTCGGTACGCTCGACACCTTTGGTTCGGACCCTTTTCTCCTCCGCACGGGCACACACTTTAGATCACGAGAGCCATAGCACGAGTGCCGACCGGTGTGCCCGCGGGAGACACGCAGGCATTGCCGCCCCCTCTAAGGGGATGTCGTATCCTTCCGGCATTGGCCGGGCCCTTTCTCACGCGTTGCGGACTAATCGCGTGTTGCTGCGGTCCTCGCGGGTCCCGTGATTCCGAGGCGCTAAATTTGAATCTCGGCAGGAGCGTCTTGCGGTGTTTGGCCGGGCCTCTTTCCGGCGTTCTCCTGGCCGTTACATGGCCGTCACGGGCCTTAGCTCCTCCGGGCGGGGTGACTTCGCTCCCTGGCGCCTCCTTTAAATTGCAATTCCTCCTCGGAACGCTCTCGGCTATCTGTCCGCCTCTTGGGATCCCTGCAAATGTACAGCGGCGGCAATTTCAGGCTCATACGAGAAATATCATAATGAAAGAAGGCTACGACCTGCGTGTTCCCTCTCCTTCGGCGATCCGGGCCATCAGCTCTCAGATGGTTGGGCCACTCCTCTTCTTGGTTCGGTGAAGACGACGCAAAATACACAAGGAAGTGGTTCGGGTCACCAATTGCTTAAATCTAGACGTTTGGTAAAATTAGCTGATAAAAGCAATACAGAAATACAGGAAAACGGTAGCGCTAAGGTCGGTAGCGCTCGCAATACGCTCGCCCGTCCGGTGCGAGAGAACGAAGAGTCCGGAGTGCCTCGTTGTCATTTCGCGAATTCCTGGTGACGGACGTCTTGAAACGTCACGTCACAATATATATGTATAACACGTACATATTACTCATTTATGCTTAATCGCAATACAAAGTACAGTGTACGTAAGAATATTTTGTGATAATTTATCATATCAAAAAATATGGTCGTGTCTCTCGCCAAGTTTGAAAGATTCTAATATGAAGAAGATATAAATGAAGTAATAAGACTTTATATAAATCGGAAATATTGTATTATACAGTATAATACAGTATTATACAGTATTATACAGTATAAAGTATAACCAGCAAGTTACATAAGTTTAACGTGTCATTGAAGTGTAAAAGATTTAATTTTCTTAAGAAGTGTCTATATCTTTGGAATAACAAAGCAAAATGTTACACATAAATCTTGCAAATGTTCTTAATATGTTTTATAATTGTTTCGTTTCAAATTTCCATATTTCATATATTCCACAAACACCTATAAATGAAAAAGAAATCGAATTACATGATACGATAAAGGATATTATAAAAAATTCAATGAATGACGTATCATTTACTATGCAGACTACATTAGAATTTGAAAACTATTGGGACTTAAACTTATCTGAAACAGAAGTTTTGTCACAGCTGATGAAATAGAAGAACTTGATAAAGAAAATGAGGAAAAAGATAGTTATACATCGGAAGAAAATGAAATTATAAATAATGACTATAAAAGAAAAGCTATTGAATTCTGGAAAAGTAGAAAAAAAACACGTTATTCTTTATTAAGCTGTACAGCATCGATTTAAAAAGGTAAAATCCTTGCTGCAGCTGTATCAATGGGAACTTTCTCTACAAAAAKRTRRTACTCATARRGRAAAASTATTATATATTTCTGAATATGTCTTGGAAAAATTCAGAAATGCTAACGACGAAAACAAAATTATTCATGATTTAGATTTGCGACGATGGGCACTAAAAGCAAAAGAAGAAATTAATTTTCTTCATTTTAAAGCAGGAGTAACATGGATATTAAATTTTAAAAGAAAGCATGGAATTGTGTCAAGAAAAATAACAAAATTTATAAACAAAATTTATAAATTTATAAATTTATAATTTATAAATTCATCAAAGACAAATCAAGAATAATTACAAATTGCATGCCAAGAATTTATCAGTTCTGTGAAATCATTTATAGATCTTTTTAAAATACAAAATATATATAATGCAGACGAAAGTGGGTTCAATTGGGAAATATATTCAGGCAGAACACTGACAACACAAGGTGTGAAAACAGTCGAAACARTAGTTCAATCACAATCAGCAATTATGCATAGCTATACCATTATGCCTACAATTTCTGCAAGTGAGCAAGTACTATCACCTTTTTATTTGGTAAAGAAACCAATGGAAGTTTTGGACCACGCGTAGAAGAGACTTTGTTTAGACCTGCAAATTTTTATCGTAGCATCAAAAAAATCAGGAAAATTAACTATACAACACTTTCAGTCTTGGTTTACAAATATGTATTTTTACCCGCAACTAGAAGTTTCAGTGTATTATTATTAGATTCTTGGAGCGGACATTGTCCCGCGAGTCTACAAGAATTTATTTTATCTAAAGATAAAAATGTACGGATTTTACCAAATACCAAAAAATCCATAGGAATGATTCAACCTCTTATAATATTTGTTAGAATTTAGAATATGGAAAAATTTTGTGAAGACATTTAGTGACCGCGTTTTGTTGTTAAATTATGATATTAATTTGCATTTGAGAAATAATATCATTAAATTACAATCCTTAACGCATATACAGTTATCCTCTCCATGATTTTATTAGCTTTTCAAATATGGTTTAAAAATGATTACATCAAAGAACAGCTATCACAGTTTGAAAATTCAATAGACTTTTGTTTCTCCGGAAAAGATATACAAGAAATACCACGCTATTTCATATGTGACGCACCTGTTATAATATGATGTTCCTGGTGCAAGAAATATTTTTGTATGCATCATTTTTTTGAAGAATATCATAATTGTAAACACTATGAAATATAGGTATTGTTTTTTTATTATAAGTAAAGATTTTTATTTAGATAATTATAATAATATTGTTATAAATATTTCTGTATATATTATTACTAATGTTTTTAATTAAATTTTTTATACATTATAGAAAACGTTGTCAATTAGGTGATTTTTATGAAGAACATCGTCAACAATAGAAGTCATTTAATGCAAATATTTATATAAGAGAGTAATGTTTAATACAGATATTTTATATAAAAGCAACGAATATTTCATATAAGAAATTCAAAAAATAAATTTTTTTAATAAAAGAGTAATAACGCTCGACAATTTGCAACGCAATAGTTCAATAATTTCGACCAAAACGAGCCAATGTAGGTGTTGGTTATAGAAATGATGAGATATTTTTATGTTACGAATTAAATGTGAAGCATTTAATTCTGACTTTCAATTTACATATGTTTCGGCTATACTTAGTCTTCTTCAGTGAAAATAAAATTATGTTTTTAAATAATACGACATTCAAAAATTAAAATGATACGACCTCCATATATTGTGGGATATAATAAAATAACAATAAACGTACAAAACAAATTTTAAAAAAACATATTATGGTTGAGAAGATCATGTCAAAGTCAAACAAAATATTGTATAAATAAGTAATAAATTAACACAAATTAACATTTCAATTTTTTTCACGTAAATATATTAATTGCTGTAACATCTATGTAGATTGACGTTCATAAGCGAAAATCTTGTGTAGTTAAAGTCGGAATACGTCAATCCACTTAAAAAATGTAGAAATCCAAAATAAATTGTAATGTCGAAGCCAAAGAGTAAAAAAAGAGTAAAAAGTAGAAAGCACAAAAAGGGTTTTTTCTGTTCAAAACAAAATATAGAAAAATTGTATTGACTAACTGTTAAAAATTGAGTCTGTATTTAAAATGATGTTTGAAATTAAATACCTGCAGTGAGTTAAATCTGATTCAAATGGTAATTGTGTTTGTCTGATAAATGTGTATGATCTTATCACGAACGTATCAAAAACAGTAATAAGCGATATTCAAAAAGTATATACATAATAAAAACATACGGAGCATTCTTAAAACTTAAAAATCAATGTTTGTACAATGTCAATATATCTTGTGTGCATTAAACACTCAGTATGTTAATTTTCTCAATATATCGAAATAGGATTCGTTAAGCAATTCGGTATCGCTGTTTAAATTCAAACTTGCCTTTTGTTCCTTTATATGTATCATTTCCGAGACAATTCTTTTAAAATAGTTGGATTCACGACCCATAATTCTCGTATTATCCAATCGAACGAATGATTGTATTTTATTATATGTTCAGAGATTACCGAATGCTTTGACTTATCCCACTTCAAATTATTCTTGTGTTCTAGTTTTAAGCTGTCTCTTTGTTTGTCCTACGTATGACGCATCACAGTCGTTGCATGAAATTTTATAAATTACATTGTTTTTAGATAAAATGTGATCTTGATCTTTGAGGACTTTAACAAACCTATTTAATTTATTAATGCATCGAAAACTAATCATCGTTTTTGATTTGTCTATGCATGTATCATTTCTGAGATCGGATTGACATATGGTATCACTATGATTTTTCTTTCTATGTTAGAGTTAGCAATATCCAAATTTTTAGCTGTTGTTGTTCTTTGTACAAAAATTTTCTTTAATCTTATATTTATTTTATTGAAAATTAGATCCAAAGGGTAACCATTGTCTAGTAGTAATTTTATACATAAAGTTAAATTCTTCTCATGAAAAATAGGATGTGATAATTTTATAGCTCGATCGATCAAATTGTATATGGTGCCTACTTTGTGGCTAATGGCTTTGTGGATGGTTAGAGAAAAATGACAGAAATCTCCCCGAAAATGTTGGTTTTTGGAACCAATCCAAAATTATTTTATTGTTTTTTTCTATTTTTAGAAAAAGGTCGAGAAAACTTAGACAGCGGTTAGCCTCTGTTTCCAAAGTTAATTTTTTAATTTTAGTCTATGATGATAACAATTAAATTTTCTTAAGATATCATGGATCTCCTCTTCTGGTGCTGATATAATAATATCATCCACATATCTATAGTATAGTATCGATTTGATATTTAGTGAATTTAAAATGTTTTCTTCTAACAATAAGTCACACATGACCAAATCCGCGATAATTGGGGAAAGAGGAGACCCCATAGGCGTTCCGTATGTTTGCTTATATATTTTTGAATTGAACGTGAAGTAAGTGGAAGTAAGAACGAAGTTGACCGCCGACAAAAATTCATCTTTTTTAATGCTAGTGGAACGCCCAATCAATTCCCACCTAACAACAAATTTTTTAAAAAAATTTTGAAAAAATAATATTTTCCAAAAAATTTAAAAAAAATTTACTTAAAAAATTATTTCTTCAAACTTTTATTTATGCGATTAATTAGAGTTTGTCATCATAAAACTTTTGTATGAAACATTTGTTTATATTTCGCATAATTTTCAAGATATATCGTCAAATGCAAAAGCTCCTCTACACATAAGGGGTGGTTTCACCTTTTAGAACCGCAACGGATTTTTCTAAACTCATCTATTTACCCCCTTCCCCCCACATGTATATAAAGTTTCATCAAAATCAGGATTTTTGAGTTTACGAGATTCCCTTGTTAGATACGTAATTGATAAGAAAACATTCTACAAAATTCGTGCGAATTTGTGTGTACGATATCGGTAGAACAACACAAAGCGTGTTATCCTTGTCACTTTCATTATCAAAAATCGTGTTATCCTTGTCATTTCATTTTTAGTTCTGAATTAGACATGTCTGTATTCGACATCGTTCGAACCGTCTAGCTAGTATTCCCTTAATGCTGAATAGGAATAAGACAGATAAATTATTAGTTTGCTGTTCTATATGTGTGCCAAGTTTTAAAAGATTGAGTAGCTTTATTCTTAAGGAAGATTGCTTTAAACAAGTGTAAAATTTACGTATTTTAAACGTATTTTCGTAAAATTAAAAAAAAATGAAAAAATACGAAATTAATTTAAACTAAAAATGATAAGATTTTATAAGAATAAGAATAGGAAAATTTTTTCATACTTTGACATGAAAACAACTGTAAAACAACTGTAAAAAATCTGAAAAAAGTCGGCGTCTGACATTCCCCGTGAAATGTGAGATTAATGCAGACACAGATTGTTATAGATCTACAATGGAAATCTGATCAAATTTACTGCCAATCTGCCAGCAAACTGTTAGCATTTTGCTATCTGATAATATAACTAAATTAATTTTATAGGTCATTTAATTTTAATGTAACTTACAAGAAGAGATCCAAGTACGTATCACACGGATTTTAGAAAGTTCGATATTAAGTTGTAGATTTTGACGTAAAAATAATATATCACATTCAAAGACCAATGGGTCAAAGAGTTAGAGTTATAAAATTTTAAAGTTTAAAATAATCACACGACAGATATAGCAAATAATTGCGTTCAGTAGAAAAAGCAGTTTAATAAGCGCTTATTTCGTTGCTTTTTCTGTTGAACGTAACCAATGATCAAAGCTTTACCGAATTAGTTTAGGTGTAGTAAGTGCTTGTTCTCTCGGGATTCTCTTTGCGTGTTCGAGATCGACCGGGTAAAAAAGCTTTAACAATATTAATAAGTATAAGCTATTTATTAATGATGAGCTCTTGAAATATTAACAATAATCAATTAATCTTAGAAGAGCTAATAAGAGCAATGCCACAATTAACAGAACGTAATCAATTAATGTAATTTATTATCTATATTTACAGACGTTTCGGCTTTCCTTTAAGCCATCCTCAGTGTATGAAAGTACATTCTTGTCAACGTTCAATGTTCAAATGAGTTCACGTTAATAATGTCAAACATCAAAAACACATCTGAATATCACATCGCACAGCGGAACGCGCGGCGCGACGCGCGTAGTGTGCGCGGGGGACGCGCGGTGCGGTAATTTCGATTGTTAACATAGACATACAAAGCGTGAAATGGTAACATAAAACGGTGAAAATAGGGTTGGTTTATAAAATAGTTATAAAATTTAACAATAAAATTACAATAATACATAGTTCTCAGATTTTATTCAATATTTCGACATGTCTGTTATAAGAGTTCGGTGTCGGATTGCATATTCAACGCATTTTTTTGTGATTTGATGTTTATCATTTCCGATATCAATCTTCTGTAGTAGTATTTTTCTTTATCAAGTATTTCTGGATTGTCCCAATAAATTCGTGATTGTTGTTTATCCTGTGTTCCATTATTACAGAATGCTTGTCGGTTTTTTTATTAATGTCTCTTCTATGTTCTGATATTCTTGTGTTGAGTTTTCTTTTCGTTTGTCCGATATATGTAGCATCACAATCTTTACAAGACAACTTGTAAACTATGTTTTTATTAAAACCCGGCGAAGATGTCTTTTTGCGCTTTAATTATCCTCCCCAATTTATTGAGACTGAAAAAGGCTAATTTAGCTTTTATACTGTTAGCAATATTTTTAAATTTATCTGTGACTTTTTGAACATATGGTTTCAAAAACCAGCCATTAATCCTTTCTTTCTCGGGAATGTCAGTAACTTGTTTTTTAGTTCTTTTGTTAAAAAGTGATTTTAATCTTGTTTGTATTGTGTTAAATATAAATTGTAGAGGATAATTATTATTTATGAACGTCTCAATGATAAAGTTTAAATTTCTTTCATGGAATTTTGGACAATAAAAAGATTCTATCTATCATGTTAATGATCATCCTCTTTTTTGAGAAGTGGGGTGATGGGATAAGAAATTAAGTGTTCTTCCTGAGAATGTTGGCTTTTTATACCAATCAAATTCTAATTTCCCTTTATTATTTATTAACGTCACATCCAGAAAATTCAATTTATTATTTCATATTTCTAACGTGAATTGCAACCTGGAATGTAATGAGTTGAATGTATTCAAAAATTCATTGATTTTGTGTCTGGGAGCCGCCAATATCATCGACATATCTATGATAAAATGGAATTCCGATTAACAACAGTCCGAGAGCCTTCTTCTCCAGATCTTGTAGAACTATTTCCGCGATAATGGGTGATAAAGGAGAACCCATTGGAGTACCGAATTTTTGTTTATAAATTATTTCGTTGAATTTAAAATAAGTTGACTCCAATATTAGTTTTAGTGCCTTTAAAATTTCATTCTTGGGTATATTTGTGCCTTTACTTATCTGGCTCCATCTATTCGAAACACTTTCCAGTGCCAGATTCAAAGGTATATTCGTAAATAACGAGACAACATCCAAAGATATAAGTTCATAATTTTCTTCGATTGATAACCCATTTAATTTGTGCACTAATTGATAACCGTTTTCAATATGACTATGCGGTTTAACAATGTTTGTGTGATTATTCTGTGTATGAAGTTAGCTATTGAATATGTGGAGCTGTCAACAGATGAAATAATGGCTGCGTTCAGCAGAGAAAGCAGCTTAGTAAGCGCTATGCGCTGATTGGATTTTATTTTTAGATCTAGAAGAATAGTCCCCTCTCAATTTAGATCTAAATGTATAATCTAATCAGCACATAGCGCTTACAAAGCTGCTTTTTCTGCTGAACGCAGCTAATGATTCTGAATATGAAACCTGGTTTGTGAATCTTAGGTAACCCATAAGCACGTGATAAATTCCCATCGCTACAATAAATCGTACTATATGTGTTGTCAGTAAAAAAGTTTTATATATAAATATATATAATTACAGACAAAATATGTTCATATATGTTTTCTTTCTTACAATTTATCACAAAATAATTTTTGTTCATATATACAGGCTAAATAATGATAAGAAGAAATAAAAAAATATAGACTAAATAAAAAATAATTTAGCAGTATTTTTATAAAAATTTTTTTTAAATGACTTGAAAAAATAAGAATAAATTGCTGATATATAATCATATATACATGGTGAATAAAAAGTCTCGGACCAGTGAAATATCTCGAAAACTAAACATTTTCGAAAGAA
Source organism: Cephalotes varians (assembly GCA_037157785.1). NCBI lineage: Eukaryota > Metazoa > Arthropoda > Insecta > Hymenoptera > Formicidae > Cephalotes > Cephalotes varians. The sequence goes on along the minus strand of JANQDE010001145.1, from coordinate 11,424 downwards.
ATGTTTCCTACAAAAGTTGTAGGGTTTCATATGATTTATTCACTGATTTGGTCAGTTTGACCTTGAGTGACGTCACCGATGTCAAGTCAAAGTCATATTGATTTTTTTTAAATGACACCTATTTTTTATTACAAAATCTAATAGCTGATATCAAGAGCTTTTTAAAACGCTACAATTAAGTCATTTTTCATAAAGTATTTTTCGAATTATGAGGCTTGAAAATTACAGCATCACTGGCATTAGCATTACTCAGTGGATGGTTTTAAAAACTAGATTTCGCACGTTAAAATTTTATTTAAATAATTATATCTCTTGTGGGCGGAAAAAGAAAAAAAAAGAGCGTTCGCGAAAACATATAACGACTCGGGCTACGCTGAAAAGGGTACTGAACGCCAACCATCCCTGTGTTCGCGTGAACTGTTGGACCTCACTCTTTTGAAAGCTTCGATCCCGGGTCTCAAAAAACCGAATCTCTTCAAGCTTTTGTAAAATTTTCTATATTATCGGAAAAAGAACGTATTTATCTCTTAATAATGAAAGGGTATGGAGATAAAAAAAGATCATATCAAGAGACATATGATTTTTTCAATGCAACTTAGTGCGCGAAAGCCAATTTCAAAATCGACAGTAGTAAGAACAGTTCAGCATTTCATTGAAACAGGTAGCGTGAAAGACCGTTCGTGCAGTGGACCGTTCGCGCAGTGGACGACTTACATCTGCCTCCAATGATGAGAATAGTGCAACTATTTTGCAAAGTTTTATCGAAACGCCTAATACATCTACTAGAAAAGTTGCTACAAAAAATGAGTCACCTGCTACAGAAAATCAGCCAATCATCTGTGTAATATTTAAATAAAGCAGATTTCATCCCTATATAATGCTTTATGTGCAAGAGCTAGTTCATGAAGATTTTGACCGGAGAATAGAATTTTGTGAACTTATTGAAGCACGCGGAAATGATTTCGTAAATAACATTATCTTTTATGATGAAAAGTTTCGAATTTCATTGGATTCATCAGAATTTCCGATATTGGAGCACCAAAAATCCACATTGGATGAGAGATAACAAATCTCAATATCCTGATAAAGTCAACGTCTGGGAATAATTGGAGATCATTTAATAGGTCCATTTTTCGATAAAAATTTAAATTCTGAGATATACGAAACAAAGCTAATTGAGCAAATTATTCCTGCCATTTTAAATCTCTTTCCTAACGATTTCGATCGCGAGTGGTTCCAGCAAGATGAAGCTCCAGCACACTTCGGATTAACGGTACAAAGTTTACTAGATGAAACTTTCTCAAACAGATGGATTGGGAGGAACAATTGAGTGGTCCAGATCTAACACCACTTGATTTTTTTTTATGAGGATTCTTAAAAGAACGTGTTTATAAAATAAAACCTAAGTGGAAGAATTAAAGCAGAGAATAACTGACGAAATAAATTCAACTGTTGAGAAATGTCAGAAATTCTTTTTAATTAAGTCTAGCACACTGTCAAGCGATAGAAGGTAGGCAATTTGAACATCTGATATAATCATTATCAATTTTTGCACATAATACATTTCATAGGGATTAAATTTACGATTTTTCAGCCACTATGCGGGCAATCTTTCATGCTACCTGTTTCAGTAAAATGATGAATTTTATGTTCAATTGTTGAATTTTAAATTAGATCTCACGCGCACACGCACACACACTTACATACATATGAGAGGCAAGAGGACTCACGTAAATCAAGCATCCCAAAGGGATGAGAGCCACGTCCTTGTCGTTCATCCTAGGTAATGCTAAGGAGAAATGCTAATGATGTAACTTTCAAGTCTCATAACTCGAAAAATACTTTATGAAAAATAACTTAATTGTAGTGTTTTGAAAAGCTCTTGATACCAGCTATTAGATTCTGTAATCAAAAATAGGGTATGATTTTAAAAAAATCAGTGTGACCTTGACTTGATTTCGATGATGTCATCCAAGGTCAAACTGATCAGATTAGTGAATAGATCATTTGAAACCCTATAATTTTTGTTGGAAACATTTCTTTTGGAAATGCTTAGCTTTCGAGATATTTTACTGATCCGGGACTTTTTACTAACCCTATATAACTTTTCTATATGATTGTTATCTTTATAATAAGCAATTTATTCTCATTCATTATTTCATATTTCACTTTTTATTGCAAAAAAATAATGCTAAAAATTCTTCTTTAATTATTTTTTCATTTCTTCTTATATTATTCTTATCTTATATCTTATATCTTATATTATTCTTATCTTATCTTATCTTATATTTTATATTATTTAGCCTGTATATATAAACGGAAGTTATTTAAAAAGAAGAAAAACATATATGGACATATTTTGTATATAATTATATATATTATTATATGAAAAATTGTTTACCGGGTAATATTTTTTTCTTCAAAATTTACGTTTGATGGCATTCTTATTTTGTTTTGATTATCTTATTTATTTATCTTAWTTATGGTTACAATATAAAAAATATTTTAAGAATTTATTATTTTTTAAATAAAAAATATTTATTTATTTTTGTAAGAAATATTAACTCTCGTTGTAAAAATAAAATAAAATAAATTATTTAAAGAGATCAAAATATATACAATACACAAAAACACAAGAAAGAAATATTAAGGACAAATGTGAGTTGAAGCGCGATTGTTGGGCAAATGTGAATCTAAGCATGCACAACTTTATATTCAATAAAAAATTCCAAATGATCAAAATGACGTAATTGGTTCTTTCAGTCGTAAACGTTTCGGCTCAGCTTCGAGCCATTTTCAACATAATACCGATACATTACATATGGTGTTTCATGTGTTCTCCACCGTGTGAAAAGAGCTTAGAAAAGATTTAAATATCTTTCATGGTAAGCCGAATGAGCTGTCATTATTGTTAAACAGCTTAAAAAAAAACGATATATCATGTGTTTAGGAAGTTGTTAAATAAAATAATAAAAGAAACTCACACAGACAATATAGAGCGAAGGAATTTTTGTGTTGCAGTATTGCAATTTTAGCGCATACACACAGTATCATAGTTACAATACATAATAATACACTATATTGTTGGAGACACAAAGATTGAAAAATGCAAAACTATGGTCTATATGAAAAGAAGAACAGTACAAGAATATATATAAATAATATATATATAATAAATAATAATTGTGTATTACGTCCAAACCCCGAAGGTTTTATTTATATAAATTGGAAGGAAAGAAAAGGAGGAGGTATGGAAGGACATATTCAGTAACCGTTATCTCGCAGGTATACGCACAGTGGCGCGTGCTGCGAGTCGCAGTGCGATCGTCAGTCCTAATTTGAGTCAAGGAACTTAATCCCTTTAACTCGGGACTGGACCACATGCGAGGGCAAGGAAAAGAAGGACGAGGTTGTTATCCCTTAACTAAAAAAAAATCAGGAACAATTTCTACTATATCTAGGATTTATTTAATTCAATATAGTAATTTTATAAATAATAGAAAAATTCATTCTCTCGGAACGATTTGTTTATATACATATATACATATATCAAGTGTATGAGAGTGCGTGTGTGTGTGTGTGTGTGTGTGTGTGTATGTATGCGGGGGGAAGCGGAACAGAATGGTTTAATTTGGTAACTCGTTTATTCTGACTGTGGAAGAGGGGAAAAGGTAATAGAAAAATCGGACAGGGACGATAAGGGAAGGGACAGTTCGGGAGGAAAACAGGAATTATAGAGTCTGGGTCTTGAGTCTCGATAACTTGCCTGATTTCTATCAAGTCAAAGTCATCGGGCCCGATGGTATATGATCCGGAGGGAAGAGGATTGGTGCGCTGAGGAAATTGGGTACTCAGGATTTCTAGGAATTCGTAAGGATTGTAATGGTAATAATGACGTGGACGAGAAGGTGGAATATGGACTTCATCGATGAATTCTACGCTTGAAGATGTAGAATTCATCGGAAAAATTGGACGGGGTGAGTGGACCGGAGAATAGGATAGAGGAGATATGGAAAGAGTGCGCGGGGAGTATCAGGACGCACTCTTAGTGTCAACACAGAGTGAGGAGAGTCGGGTTCTGCAGGAGGGGTATTGAGAGTGGGGATGGAGGAAGTTCAGGGGCAGGAGATGAAGGTGAGTCAACGACTGGCTCTGCTGATTCCTGTGCGGCGAATAACTCGCTGTGTGAATGGTTTAGTGACTGAGACGGTTCTAATTCCCGGAAGTAGGCCTGATAGGCGTCGTCTAGAAGCCGGCGCACCTGCCCTCTCCTACGACGCCGGAGACGCCTTGCTGCTTGCCGGAGACGTTTAAGATTAGCTTGGTCGGGCACTATCGGAAGGAATTTACTATATTGTAATTATGCTTTTAATGGATTTTTGACAGGGAGAAGAAGATGATCGAGTGTATAAAAGGATAAGAAGTCCACCGTTAAGGTTGACCTCTATGGCTGGGTGAGTGAAAAGATAGGAAGTCCACCGTGTAAGTTGACCCCTATGGTTGAATGAATAAAAGGATAAGAAGTCCACCGCGTTGGTTGACCTCTATAAGTGGGTGAATGAAAGGATAAAAAGTCCACCGTGTAGGTTGACCTCTATGATTTTGGGATCAAGTTATTGAATATTAGTTCGAATAATAATGGAGGGATCCGTAAGAGAAGCCGTTGCAAGATCCGGGGTACTCCGCGGGTTAATTAGGTATATAAATTAGGTATATAAATATGCGTTGTGACTTACTATTTGGCGACGGCTGGAACTGCTGAGGGCTTTTAGATGACCTCTCGAGATTCACGATGTGAACTGATAGTTGTGGAACTGATAACTGAAAACTGTTAGGTGGTCTTAAGATTTACGTAAACTGACACTGTGTAACGAATGCACCAGAGCAACTGTTGACTGGAGTAGTAAGTAAGCGAGCGTGGTCAAAATGTCGCGGTTTATATAGGAATCTTTTAGGGAGTGGATTTTTTGTAGGATGGTTCAAATTGGTTGATTTCAAGGTTTTGATTGGTAGAATACCCTTCCTTCGTGATCAATCTTTCAAATCTCCAAAATTTCGTTGGAGCTTCTCACATTAGATCGGCTCCACCCGCAACGTAAATCTTATCCTACGCTTGTTAAGTGGCGTTTCATTATTGTTTGTAGGGCAGTATGATTTTTCATCTATTGGCAGGTTCGGATCTTCACTTGCCCGCCCTGTTTCCTAAAGAGGAGGCAAGATAATTCTCATGGCACCTTCCAAAAATATTACTTGTTTCATTCATTTATTTTTTTTTTTTTTTTGCTTATCGCCGATTCCTCTTTTATTAGAGGCTGCAGGAAACACGAATGCACCTGTTTAAAAGTTTATGAATTCGTGCTTCCTTCCATATGTTGACGTGACTTCGCAGGACTCACTGATTCATATCAATGTTTAAAGAGTGTTTTGTTTTAGGTAATTCGTTTGTTACGTTTAGAGTCCCTGGCATATCTGGGTACTGACTTTGTTTACGTGTGAATCAGATAAGACCGGCAAAATCGTGCTCTTGTTTAGTTTCCTTTGACAAAGTTGCATCTGGAAAGCTCCTTGTGACATATTTATATTACACGAAATAACAACACACGGAATAAAAGGAAAAACTCTATCGGGCTTATTGCCCGCTTGCCGATAGGTGACCGTTAACGCTTGAATTTTATGCGCTTCTTATTCTAATAGATTATTTTGTTAGTTGCTATTGAAATGAGGAAATCGTGGAGTCCTCAGGACGTAACATGTGAAAGTCATAGAAAATAAAAGTGTGTGTTGTTAAAGTTTACTAAGAACAGAGATAATGTCGTTATCTAAACTTTTARTATCAGATTATAAATTTAGGCTATTCTTTTGGCGCTAATATGAATCATTTCGGATATTAAACGCTTAGATACAAAATGTTCTCTATCCAAGACTTCAACATTTTCCCAACCAAATTCATGAGAAAATTCTAATCTATGATCAGTAATAACCGAGTGTGTGGTTTTATTCCTATTTATATGATTTTTGTGTGTTCAGATATTCTGATCTTTAGTAGTCTACTCGTTTGACCGACGTAAGATGTATTACAGTCTTTGCATGAGAATTTATAAACTACATTCATTTGCGAGCCATTAGGGAGACTGTCTTTATGTCTCTTAATGATAGAAGTTTGTTAAGGCTATAATAAGATATTCTTGTATCCAGATCTTTTATAACATGTTTAAATTTATGGGAAATTGAATGAATGAACGGGACTGTAAACCACTTTTTTACCATGTCTTTAGAATTTTCGACAATCTTTTGTTGACCGTATTGAGAAACTAAATATTTTAAATATTTTAACCTTGTGTTGATAATATCAAAAATGAATTTGAGGGAGGAATTAATCATTGTCAAGTAGTATGTTGATAATCTTTCTTAAATAGTCATGGTGAAATCTTGGATGTGAGAAAAAAAAAACATGTTTATTATGGTTCCTCTTTTTTGAGAGAGAGGGTGTTGAGATAAAAAATTTAAATATCTTCCCGAAAAAGTTGGTTTATGAAACCAATCAAATTTAATATTGTTATTTATTGTCATAATTATATCAAGAAAATTCAACTTTTTTCCTTCAATTTCTAAGGTAAATTGTAATCTTGAATGGAAACTATTAAAAATGTCTAAGATATCATCGATAGAATTTGAAGGCACCGCCATAGCGATCAACGTATCTAAAATAAAAGGGTAAACGAAAGCCTAAAATCTCAAGGACCTTCTCTTTTAAATCACGTATTACCAAGTTCGTGATAACAAGCGATAAAGGTGAGTCCATGGATGTCCCAAAATTCTGTTTGTAAATGTAATTGTCAAATTGAAAGTAAGTGGAGTCAAAAATCATTTTAAAAGCAGTCAAAAATTTTTCCCCCAAGGGATGAGACAATTAGTAGAAATGGATTTCCATCTTCTTGAAACACTATCTAAAGCCAAGTTGAGTAGAATATTAGTGAACAATGAGATTGCGTCAAGAGAAATTAAAACGTGATTATTGTTAATGTAATTTTTTTTTAAATTTTTCAGTCAAATAAAAACTATTGTGTATATAACTAAACGTGTTTAGTACGCGTTCAATTAAAATTTTTTGTAAAGAGAGATAGATAAAACATAAAAAAGAAAGATAAAGTATAAAAAGGACTGTCAATGGAAGAAATAATAAATCTAAAGAATTGTCAAGTTTATGAATTTTGGGCAGCCCATAAGCTCTGGGGAGAATCCCATCGCTACAATATAATGATTTGTATGATTTTGCAGAAAATATGTAATCCGAGTTTTTCCATCTTGTAAGCAAAATTCTTAAATTGTTAATCATCTTCCTAGTGGGGTCTTTTTTAATTTCTGTGTATGTGTTAGTGTCTTTTAACATGCTTTAATTTTTTTTAAATAATCGATTCAAAACAACTGTAATGTTCCCTTTATCTGCTCGAGTAACAATGACTTCAGGATTATTTTTGATGATTAATTTAAGATTTCATCATGTTAGTCAATCTTTGATTAGTTGAACTTTTTGGAGGAAAAAAAAGAAGAATTGTTAATTATTGGATGACTCTATTCCTAAGATTGAGTTGCGTGTCAATGTCAAATTTCATTGTGTTGCATTCCAAGCTTTTGATTAATTCAAAAATAATTTTTCTTTTATTATGAATTGGAAGTAAGAAGCTATTTCCAAGTTGTAACAAACATTGGACGTCCTGTGGAATGATAGTTGAGGATAAATTAATAAGCCAGTTGTCTCTAATGGTACCCAAAGAAGAATCAAAAGAGCCAATAGGAAAAGAATCAAGATCAATGTTAATTTTTAGATTGTGATATAACTCTGAATTAGTAGGAGAAAAGAAAAAGTTCGTAGAGTTAACCATGTTGGAAATCATTTGAAATTGATATTATAGACACTTTTGGGCAGGAGCAATAATATTGGATAGGATTAATATTGCTATTAATTTTTTTAGTGTGTTTGAGGAACAACCACTTGATTTTTTTGTTAACTCTTTTGTTCTTGTATGAATGAGGAGAAAAAAGAAAATTCTTGACTCTTAAAAAAAGTTCATGTAAATATATACTCTGGTAAATGGAAATTTTTCTTACAAGATAGAAAATCTATATTTTTGACTGGTTCTGAGATCTATACGCATCATTTAGTTCAATCTTAAATAGTTTTAACGCAAAATTGTGTCTAAGGTGATTAAGTTAATATTTGATCGGTGATCAAATAAATTCAATTTAATTCCAACAATGTTTTGTAAATGAGTTGGAATGATATTGTGTTAAATACAAGTCTTTAAGAATATAATTCTGATTTTACAAACAATAATGGATTTGCGCTGTTTAATCCATGATTTTAGCAAATTGTTACTATATACAGTTACTGTACACCAAAGGTCATACGAATAGAACTACGCATAAGTTATTTACATATGATGTGGCTGTCCCGAAGTTGAGCTGTCTTATTGTTTTTACAGTAATTTGTATCGATAACTTTTGGAAAGCTGATATGGCAATTCTATACTACGTGAAATAGCTACGTGAAACGCTGAAGTCGAACGCTCATTCAGCGTTTGACTTTCTCCTAACACCGATGTGTTGTGTTTAGGTGCCGCTCATTTAAATGTGATCTGGCTTGTTGGAGGTGAGTTGTCTGCATTACATTTAATTGCTTACTCAATCGGCCTATAATCTTGGGTAAAATCAGAGTGGCGTTTCTGCAACATTTATAATTATCGTGTAACGTTTAATGCGATCTGGATGTGTCTTCCATTGGTTCTGTACGTTCGTAATTGCGTCAGCTAAGCGTTCGGCCGCGAGTGTTTGTTAAGAGTTTTCTTTTGGCTTGAGTTTCCTCGATGCTTCCTCGAAGATCCGTTGTTTTTCTACACGCATCTCAATAAAAGATCGAATCCGTCCTGTCAAATGATGCAATAGCTTCTGCTTCTTGTGGCGAGAGGAGAAAAAGTAGATTCTGATGGTTCTTCTCTCTTTCAGCTTATTCTTCGTCATCCGTCTTTTTCTCTGGAATTTGTTGATCGATTCGCTAAGAACAATGCGATAAATACTTTCTTAACTTCTGATTCCTTGCAAGAAAACATGTTGGACGGATGTGAATGATGTAACATCGGAACATTCTCTCCGCGTGTATAAATAGTTCCATTCCGGAGGAGTCTTCCGCGTTCGGTATATGCATCGGATTTCTTCTCTTAATAATGAAGCGTAAACGAGAAGAAACGAGTGATTGTGACAATTTGTCATGAATAATGCCGCGCTTACAAAAATCTTTCTCACGTAGTGACTGGAATAAGTATATCGTCTGACACCACGGTCTTTTCAAATCGGTCGCATCTTCTGATGCTAGGTTGAGTAAAAAGTAATTTCATATTTTTAGGTAAAATTAAAAGACAAAATTTTCATATTAAAAAATAATTTTATTCAATAATGTATTCACCATTTTTTTCAACAACTTTGCGCCACCTTTCAGGCAATTTGAAAATTCCATCCTCCCAGAATTTCTTAGTTTTATAGGCAAAAAACTCTTCAAGGTGCTTTTTGCAATCTTCCAAAGAAGTGAAATTTTTTCCAATAAGAGAATTTTGCAAAGATCTAAATAAATGAAAATCTGACGGTGCAATATCAGAATAAGGCGGATGAGGCAAGACATCCCAGCCAAACTGCAGTAATTTTTGCCGTGTTGTCAAAGAGACGTGAGATCTAGCGTTGTCTTGATGAAACACGACACCATGACGATTTGACAATTCTGGATGCTTTTCGTCGATTGCTACCTTCAAACGGTCCAGTTGGAAACAATATTTCTCGGAATTAATCGTCTGATTTTGCGAAAACAGCTCATAATACACAATTCCTTTGCAGTCCCATAAATCAAATACACAGCATGACTTTCTTCGCGTAGATATTTTGCTTTGGTGTGGTTTGTGGCGGTTTATCTTTTCTCCCCCACGATCTTTTGCGCTGTATATTATTATAAACTATCCATTTTTCATGGTTATCATCCATTTCAAAAATGGACAGTTTTCATTGCGTTTGAGCAATAAATCGCAGATAGAGATGCGGTTCATTAAATTTTTATCGCTTAAATTATGGGGTACTCAAATATCGTACCGAGATACGTAATCGAGTGTGTGTAAATGGTTTACAACGATCTTTTGTGATATGTCGATTATCTCTGCGATCTCTCGTGTCGTATAATATGGATTACTTTCGATTAAACTTTTGATTTAGTCATCATCAACCACCAAAGGTCTACCTGAGCGCTCACGATTTTCACAAATCGTATCACCGGCACGAAATTTCGCAAACCAATTTTGGCACACACGTTCGCTTATGGCATCTTCTCCATACACCGCACATATTTTTTTTCTGATTTGTGTTGTATTTTTCCCCTTGCAAAAATAAAAAAGCATCAAACATCGAAAATATTGTTTGTTTTGCTCCTTCTTTCAAAAGTCATTAAATAAGAATTATTGAGCCGATTTTGATAAGCGACAGCTTAAATAGTGCAGGAAAACATAACCTTTAAGAAAAGAATATAGTTTCGGATATGGAGTGAAGATTGCAGCAAACACTTTCCGTTAATGATCTACCCACAAAATATGAAATTACTTTTTACTCAACCCAATATATAAATAATGACACAAATATGAATATAAATATAATAGCAAGAATAAGCCACCGTTTGTTATACAGGTTCAATCTATAGAAAGCGAGAGTCCTCCTTTCATCCTCCGCATATCAGTAGGATTTTCATTTAGGTTTCTTCTCGTGACGTCTTGGAAGTATCGCAACAAAATTTTTACTGAAATGTGAAGTTGCAAAGCCGTTAACAGGTTAGTTTCTAATGATTTACTTTCTCCGTATAAATTAAAATCTTTCATCCCCTTGCATCGGAATCTACGCACGAGTATTGTTCGCGATGTCTCCCAGAATTTCACATTAGAATTGCTCAAGCAGTTTATTCCCTCTCCAGTAAAAATTCTGAAAGTTCATTGTCTCAATCGTAGAATTAAAGTTGATGGGAAATTCAAGTATCTTCCCTCGCGTTCTGTTTGCGTAAAGTTTGCGAGCCAGTCTCTTATCCAATACGTTTATCTTTTCAATTGTAGATATTCCTGTAGTTTTTTCCTTTATTCCTAAGATTAGAATATATTTTGCTTGCTTTTGTCACCTTGTTCGTCTTTCGCGGTGGCGAGTGCGGAACGGAATTGCTGGAAAGGCTCGTCGGACGCCGGGTTCGGAAGAGCAGAGACACAGAATCAGAATTGTTTTTAACAATAATGGTCGTGTTACATCCAGACCCCAGGATTTTGGTCTTCTTTATTTTGAAAAGAAGGAATTTGGGATAGGAAGGATATGGAAGGACGTTTCAGTAACCGTTATCTCGCAGGCATGCACACA
>JANQDE010001144.1:0-11179 GCA_037157785.1 Cephalotes varians | reverse complement strand
ATTCCTTAATTTAGTAATTTATTATTATTTTTTAATTGCGTACTGATGAAGACTTAGTAAAAGTCGAAACGATCGTTTACGTAAACAATTTTGAAAATTTTAATTTTATATAATAAACTCTTACGACCTTTCTCAATAACATCTTTTTGCTCGTTTGTTGGCCGGTCTTATATGTTTTGTTTAATTATTTATTTATTTATTTATTTATTTATTTATTTGTCTGTTTATTTAATTTTTATATTTTATTATATACAATTTTAATCATTGACTGAAGCTTTTCCCTATATTGTGAATGTTTTCATATTAATTTATTTAATTTATATATTTATTTATTTAAATTATCTAATTTATTGTTCATAGCATGTGAAATCTTAGAAATCTTGAGATTGCTGATTCACTTATCAATACTGACATAACTAATGTAATAACGACTATTATAAAATCATAATAAATTATAATTTCAAGTTTTTTGCAAGTTTTTCTCCCAACATTCCACTTGGGCAGTAATCTACGCCAATAAGAAATATTTATAATGTTACTGTTAAACTCATATGTTTCATGCAGGTTAAAGGTAGGACCTGGGCACTGCATTCACGGACACCAAAGATCCAAAAAAAAAGTACCGATACCAGCTGCGTTGAGACATACTCGGATCAAATAAATAATGAACACAGCCTATATGCGACTTATAAAATAAATCTAACCGTAAAATATACGTTAACACAACTCCGTAAAATACGATACCTTTTCTACTCGCGAATCTACTAGGAAAAATATATTAACACTAAAAAAATTACTATGTTACCGATGTTACCGATGTTACCGATATCCAGCATTTGATCACATATCAGCAAATTGCTACAAGAAACCGCGATGCGTGAAGTGTGCTCAGTCGCACTTGACTTCAGAATGCGTCAAATCATCAGATTTACCTGCTAAATGTTGTAACTGTTCTGGAGACCACCCGTCTAGTTATTCGCAGTGTTCAGCCTATATCAAGTTCAATAGAAAAACGTACTCAAGTAATTTCACGTGATAATCTTAACGCCTCATATGTAGAAAATTTAACAAATAAAAACTTGCAATCGAAAAACATGAGCAATGTAAAGCGAAACTTTCAAACACATAGGGGTAGCTCCGACAAAGATTAATCCGTTAATAAACGCGAAAAAAAGTATTAATACCTACGAAGAACGGCAAACATATCCGACGAAATCCTATGCCGCGATGCTAAATAACTAACATGATCTATAGCTATAATACTAGCATGATCATGAACAACGAAATTTCAGATTTCAACGGATTAATATCAGAAATTAATAAGTTAAAACAGCTAGTAAATATACCACACATGATAACAGATAATTAGAAACCTAATAGATTAATAAACAGCAAAGATGGTATGGAAAAGCTACAAGCTTTTATTGAAGCATCAGAACTAATAGATAACAATGGTTAATCTGTCGGAGCTGATCTTCATGCTTTGGAACGCGACAAGTCTAAATAATAAAGATCAAGAACTCAGTTATTTCATTTAATTTAGTTATTTCAAATAATAATAATATTAATGTGGCACTCATAGCCGAAATCTGGTTAAACTCGCAAACAAATTTAAACATTGTAAATTATGAAATAATACGTTCTGATTCACCGCGTAACAATACCGGCGGCGTTGCTATTATAATTAATAAACAGATAAAATTTCATATACTCCCCCAAACTAACATAGCCGGATATTTCATTGATAAAAATACAATCAAATATTAATCTGACTATCGGGGCGATATATGTTCCACCTAAAGCGCAATTTACTTTTAATCTGCTGAATAACATCTTAACTAATTATTCTCCGATTATAATTAGCGGCGATTATAATGTCAGACATAAATCTTGGAATAATTTCAGTAATAACGCACGAGATATACAATTGCATAAATATATAAATAATAATGATATCTCTTTAATACATAGTAATACGTATTTGTACCACGCGCCTCGCAGAAATCCATCTAATATAGATTTATTTTTAACCAAAAGATGTACCCTATAACTACACATGTTATACTATAAACGATTTGTCATCTAATCATTTGCCGATGTTTCTGAAATTCGATCGCGTAAACATAGCAAGAACCGAATTTACTTTGAACAAAATGGATTGGTCTGAGTTTCAGAATAGGACTAATAAGTGGAGGGTCGATTACAGACAGAATAGCGAACAAACTATAGATGAAAACATAACAAAGTTGCAAAAATTTATATTAAGTGCATACAAGCGATCCTCCACTTATCATCACCCTAATAAGCGTGATATGGTCGGGGAGAATGACCAAGCTGCAATCAATAAGCTTATAAGACTACGTAACTATTATAAACGCAGGCCATATACCAAAGAAACGGTAATAATAGATATAGAATACTGTTCAAAATTCGCGCTTCGAGACTTTACAAATTCTCGAAAGCGTTTCACGCGGATGCCGGAGCGGTCATTGGGCAACGTTCAGGGAAGCTTGAAGCTCACTTCATCTCGCCGGCTCCCGTTACTCTATTGTCTCCCGCCAGCGGCAAGCATGAATGTTATGCTTGGATACCAGAATTCTATATTTTCACAAAGATTAAAAGCTGAAAAATTCACTGCTCACTCAAAAGTTCATTCATCAAGAGCTCACTGATATTTCGGAAGACTTTACTCTCTTTTAAAGACGTGCGCACGCATTACCTCGAAGTGACGCTTTTTGAGAGCAGCTTTTCAAGAGTTCGTCTGGAGATCGGGGTGATGTTCGCTCTGATAGAGTTGATCTCACGGACATTTGAGAGACTTTACCTACAGTTTATTCTCAAAACAAGTTTGCAAACTTTACATTTACATTTACATTTACGAAACCAAGTAATTCTGTTTGTAAGGCTCATTATAATTATAAGAAAACTGTTCGAGCCTACAGAATAATCATTCTCATTTTCTGTTATTTTCAATTAATTAATTAATAAGTTAATAAGTTTGTAATTTTGCGTTTAAATTGTTCTAATTTAAGAATTTTCTCATTTTTATTAAGAAATATACTAGAATCTAATTATTAAAATAAAAGAAATTAAAGACCATAATTGAGTCTTATTTTTTCTTGCTGCATTTCTTATGCTTTATGATATTAAACATTAAAAGTATTTAAAGCTTTTCAACAAATACTTAGAAATGTATTAAATAGTCATATCAAGGCCGCTTTAACTGAATGTAGAAATAATTACTGGACTAGAAAACTAAAAATGTTAAATACGAAAAATAACTCTCTATGGAATACTCTTAAAGCACTATGCAGAAAAAGAATTACTCCGCTTCCATTAATTTTAGCTAATCACAACATAGTCTATGATCCATTGCAAAAAGCGGAGGAACTAGCAAAAACTTCCACTCTGTATATTCACTCGCAGCTTCATTAACTTCATCCCTTAACCCGGTGGTAAGTGATTATATAAATTGTCTTGATCAACAAAATAAAATGATACCACCCATTAATATAACTTTTTAACCCCTTATGTGGTATTGAACATTATAAAAACTATGTCAAATAAAGCGCCTGGTCACGATAAAATTACTCTCATAATGCTCAAAAATTGTTCTTTCAAAATTATTTTGCAAATTTATTATATTATAAGAGCATCCATGCAGCTTGGTTACTTCCCCAAGATATGGAAAACTGCACTTGTATTGGCCTTCTCGAAGCCTGATAAATCGCAGACTTCACAGGCAAGTTATAGACCGATAAGCCTATTAAGCGTCCTAAGCAAGATATACGAAAGAATTATATACATTCAAATCATAAAACATCTAGAATCTGAAAAAATAATAAACGAACAGTTTGGCTTTCGGCCGCGACATTCTACTGTGACACAATTAATGCGTATAACAGAACACTTTGCGCTTGAAATAAATAAAAAGAGATACACTGCCATGATTTTGTTAGATCTGCAGAAGGCGTTTGACTTGGTATGGCATCAGGGATTATTGTATAAACTTCATTTAATTAAGATTCTTGATGACATTATAAGAATATTGCATAGCTATCTTATGGATAGGTACTTTTTAGTAAATTTTTGTGGTCAAAAATCTGCCGCCTACAGCGTGGACGCCGGGGTCTCTCAGGGCTCCGTGCTCGGCCCTATGTTATTATTTATAAACGATATCCCCAAATCCCGCAACTCCGGTCTTGCGGTCTATGCGGATGATACTACCGTGTATACTTCCTCGTGGAGCACAGCTTTACTCACGCGTAGACTACAAACGTATGTTGATGACATCCTTCGGTACTTTACGGACTGGAGAATGTCAATCAACTCTGATAAATCAAAGGCGATAGTATTTACCCGCAAAAAATATAAGAATAAACCGCCTCCACCAATTCGGGTGTTGAATTATGCTATTCCATGGTCGAGTAAAGTTAAATATCTAGGAATCATACTTGACTCTGGCCTTCGCTGGGGTCCGGCAATCACTGATAGGATAAACAAAATCACTACAACCTTTAAAATGCTATACCCACTAATAAAAGTACATTACACGTCAGGTTTAAATTATTATTGTATAAAATATGTATAAAATAACTCGCTCGGTTCTTCTATATGCAGCTCCGGTGTGGGCCGGGGCTCCGCGTACTTACCTGGACAAGCTACAAAGAACACAAAATAAATTTTTGCGTGTAGCATTAAATGCTTCCCGTGATGCGAGAATCGTGGATTTATACAAAATGGCTGAAATCGAATCGATCGACGAAATCATGGCACGAATGTTATCAGGAACATTTTATTATAATCACGACAACCCGCTTATTCGCGAAATAGGAAACTATGAAATACTAGGGTGGAAGATAAGTTTCTGCAATCATACATAGATGACGCAAATAGGTCCGCCATTTTATTTTTTTGTAATCTACTACATTTTGTAAGAATACGAGTGAAGTTTCAACTCGATCCGTCAATTAGTTTCTTTTTGACAGTTTTTCAAAGTAGACGTATCGAAGTGTTTTCTCAAGATGGAAAAAATCAAGTATCGTGCAGTCATCGAATTTCTATTTTTGGAGGATTTGGAACCACAACATATTCATGAAAGAATGTTAAAAGTGTATAAGGACTCTTCACCTTCATTCCGAACAGTATATAACTGGGTTGCTGAGTTTAAACGTGGTCGTAAAAGCCTTGAAGATGAACCACGCCAGGGACGCCCAAAAACTGCAACAACACCAGAAATCGTCGCAAAAATCCAGGATATGCTTTTGGAAGATCGTCGATTGTCCAAGAGGGGTTTAGCTGAAGCCCTAGACATCTCAGATTTTACCGCAAACCATATCTTGACCGAAGTTTAGGGTTTAAAAAAGTTGTGCGCAATAGGTGCCGCATTCGTTAACAGCCGAACAAAAACATATTCGGATGAGACTTTCTCAACGACATTTGCAGCGTTTTAAGCGGGATAAAAATAATCGTCGATTCATCACTATGGATGAGACTTGGGTGTATCACTATGATTCTGAATCAAAACAAGAGACAAAGGAGTGGACCGAACCCGGTACTTCGGCTCCGAAGTGAATAAGGGTCCAAAAATCAGCCAAGAAAGTTATGGCATCGGTTTTCTGCGATGCAAAGAGAATTTTGTTAGTAGACTACCTACAAACTGGCAAAACAATAAACACGGAATATTACTGTAATCTTTTGCATCAATTAGATGCAAAAATACGCGAGAAAAGACCTGGATTGCAGAAGAAGAAGATCATTTTTCATCAGGATAAGGCACCTGCACACAAGAGCGTTTTGACCATGGCAAAAATCAAAGAATTGCAGTTCGAATTGCTTGAACATCCACCCTATTCACCAGATTTAGCTCCCTCGGACTTCTGAATGTTCCCACACCTCAAGAAATTCCTTCGTGGAAAACGATTTTCATCAAATGAAGAGGTGATAGCTGCCGTAGAGGGCTATTTTGCAAGCCTCCCGGAAAACTATTTTAAGGATGGGATCCATAAATTGGAGGATCGCTGGAACAAGTGTATTGAGCTTCTAGGAGAATATACTGAATAAAAAAATTTACTTCAAACCATAAACATGTGTTTTTCATTTCCATTGCAGAAACTTATCTCCCAACCTACATAACTTACCTTTTCGTATACGATGCTGCCTACCCAAGCACGTTCTACCGATTAATACATATAATTAGAGCATGATCAAGCTTGAAGCATTTGTAACATGCATGAAGTGTTACAAAATGAGAACTACTTGACTTAATATTTGTAACGTTTCGACTTTCGGTAATCGGAAGGATAGTGAGTTTTGCCGGATGTGCTCGTCGGATTTTCCAGGTTCGGGCTAGCAGAGACTCAATTCGGTTTTTATCGTTTAACAAAGAGTGTTTTTATTCAAACATATATCTAGGAATATTTACAAGTTGGTCACGCGGTGTGCGTATCGGTGAGCGTGAATGTGTGTGTACGTGTAGTCAATTATAAACTTGCAGTGGGTGTCGTGCGTGCGTGCGTGCGTGCGTGCGTGCGTGCGTGCGTGCGTGCGTGCGTGCGTGCGTGCGTGCGTGCGTGCGGGTTGTAAGCCAAGAACGTGTTGTGTATAAGTGCCGGCGTGAGTGCACCTGGTATTAGTGCGCGATGTGTACGATAAAAGCGGTATCTACAATTGTCGGTGTGAGTGCACTTTGTATTCGTGCTCGCGGTATATACAATTGTCGGTGTGAGTGCACCTTGTATTCGTGCTCGGTGCGTATGATAAACGCGGTGTATACAATTGTCGGTGTGAATGCACGCGGTATGTACAAATGTCGGTGGCACCTGGTAATTAATGTGCACGGCGTTAATGCGGTTTCGCGGTATCAAATCGTACGTGCCCGAAGAGTTCGTTTCGCGGAGCGTATCACGCGGTAGCGCGGTGGCGCAAGACCGGTGCGCGGTGCGATCGGGCCAGCCGATTGGCTGAGACGGACGCGGCGCGCGCGGCGCACGCGCTGTCGAGAAATTTCGATTTGTGCACGCGGTGGTTCGGTTGCTTGCTCGGTGCAACGGGGCCTATGCAATGGCCCCGTGATTTGCCTTGAGGGCCGAGTACTCTCGACGGAGATCGAGTACGCTCGATCCCGGTTTCTCAATCAGGAATGATTCGGAGTATCCAAGAGTCGAGTACTCTCGGCGGAGATCTTTCGATCCCGGTATCTCGGAAGCGGTTCGGACAATCCAAGAGCCGAGTACGCTCGGCGGAAATCTTTCAATTCCGGTATCTCGGATGCGAATTTAGAGAGTCGAGTACGCTCGACGGAGACCGAGTACTCTCGGTCCCGAAATCTCTGCTAGATTGCTAGGAAGCGGATTCGGAGCTGGTCTCTAGGATCGGATCGCTAGGACTGCGTGCTTGATAGCGGTCCGACCGGTTTATATACCCGGCCGGCCGCTTACTGCCAAAAATTGACAGATAATTAACATAATAATCGGGCTCCCCTTCTCTCAGCGCTCGCCTCGGAGAGGGGGCCCGTGCTCGGCGGTGGGATGTCGGCCCGTGCTCGGTAGTGGAATGCCGGCGCTCGCGAATGTTCGGGATGCTGCGAGCGGTCCCGGACGCGAACTTAACCGTTACGGCTTGAATTCTGACGCGGTTTGGTGCGTCGTAACGATGCATCTGTAGTCCGGAAGGGTGCATCGTTACATATTTAATTTAATTTAATTTATTTATATATATATTATTTATTTAATATTTATTCAAATCTTTTAGTATTTACAATTTTATTATTTGACTGAGGCTCTTCCCTATATTGTTAATGTTCTGCATGTAATTTATCTAATTTATTTATCTAATTTATTTATTTAATTTATTTATTTTATTTAATTATTTATTTATTTATTTAAATTATTTATTTAACTTACTCACTAATCACAGAAATCTTGATGATGTCAACTCTGCTATGTGTAAATTCAGACCGATGTAAAATTTCACATAAATATCAAATCATGTATTAAGCAATTTTGGATTTTTTGCAAGTTTTTTCTCCCTTACATTCGGGCATTAAGGGGGTATTCCAATGTGACGGGTCGGAAAAATCGATTTTTTTTTTTGCATTTTTCGATAGTTTTTGGTTATAGAATTAATACCCCACAGTCGATTTAGGCCATTCCTACCTTTTTGACTAGATATGACGTCAAAGAAGAGGGCACGCGCTCGAATTTCGGAGCAGGTATACGGAGTAGGCATTCGGAAAAAAAGGATGTACAGGAAAATAAAAGAAGCTAAAAAACAGCTTACATTATTAAAAAAGGCACAAAAACAGGTTGAAAGTAAGGATGAGAAGGCAAAGCAAAAAAAAAAGGACAAATCTCAGCCGAAAACTGCGACATTAACTAATAAAGTTATGCAAAATTTATCTTTATATTATGGATTAGCAATTCAACGACATCCTGATTCTGTGGAAGACATGCGCAAAGAAATATGGGCTACTTATTACCATAAAATTTCCACGGACGAAAAGCCTCAGTATCATCTTTGTCCCAATGGTGAAGACTCGTGGTGTAAGTGGCATCAGCATAAAGCCAAGGGAACTATATATTCTCATCCACCTGCTCTCGACGAAGAAAGACTCAACAGATTTTGAAGCCAATCTATGAAGATTTAAGCAAAAACAATCTTTTCGAGAGATGTTTAGATTCCAACACGCAAAATAATAATGAAAGTTTCAACTCTTGCGTTTGGCGTTTGGTACCTAAACACATATTTTGCGGCAAAAAAATATTGGAAATTGCAACTCAAATTGCTGCATGTATATTTAACGAAGGCCACAGACCTATTTTGAAGATTTTTGAGACAATGGGATGCTTCCTTGGCCCAGAAAGCTTGCGTTCCGTCGAGGAGTACGACAACGCGCGCGTTCGCCGGGTAGACCAGCGCAGCTCTGATGCCTCTAAACAAGTTCGTATCACCAGGAAAGAGGCCAGAGCAGTTGAAGATGAAATGTATGATGCAGGAAGGACTTATGTATGGTCCTGGCATTGCCGATTAGCCGTAAGGGTATGTTTTTTATGAGTTTCCATTTGAAAAAACTTTAAACGTGTTTTTCTCAAAACGACATTTTTGCACCTGGCGCAGGTGATTTCTCAAAAACGGCTGAACGTATCGTCTTCAAAATTTAACACAATATTCAGCACACTTGTGGCTATCGTTCGTACCTCAATCATGTTAAAATTTTTATTCTAACACATAATTTTGCCTCAATTATAGCGCAAAAAACGTGTTTTTTTTTCATTTTTGCAAGAAACGCCGCCATTTTGTTAATTTACAGTGAAATATAAAAATTGAGGTACGGACGATAGCGACAGTATCACAGATTAAGAATTTTCTTTAATTTTCTGTTTCAGATGTCCAGGAGGGTCGAAATCACCTGCGCCAGCAGAAAATTTTTTTCATTGATATGATTACAACATTATAAATAAATAAATAAATATTTATCAATGATGAAAAAAATTTTTTTCTACTGTCCTAAATCATACCTTTCCAGGAAAAAAAAGTTTGCCCATTTATATGCAATATTTTTTAAAAATAAAATTGTTGAAAATGTGCTTTTTTTTTAGACGTTCACATTGGAATACCCCTTTAACATCTTAGTCAATAACAAAACTTTCAATAAATATAAATTGTTAATTTCACATGTTTAATGCAGGTAATAGGCAGGTACCTGGGCACTGCATTCCGCATCATATAGGATCAAAAAAAAAAAAAAATGCCGATACCAGCACCTCCGCGCGTTGCGCAAGTTAACTATGGGTTGCGGTTGGAAATCTTACTCCGAGTAGAAATTTTTCCTATTGTTGTTCATAAATTACCCAGGGTTATGCAAACTTGACATACTAGCTGCGTTCGAAAATACCGAGTATGGTTATTAGAATGTACTCTAAGATTACTTTTTTAACCTTTGAATTTTCAGAGGTTGACAGAGTAACCCGTCCCACTATTTTGGCGCGAAGTGACATACGTACAAAAGATGCTAACTGAGACCATCACATCTCTTATTAATCCCATTGTGGGACGTCACATTCCTTATCGTTTAGAAAATGGAGATTTAATCATTCAAAATGATATTATTCCATTAATTGATCAATTTGGTAAGTGTAAGCTTTTATTGTCTATGATTATTCTGAATGTTAGGTTATGTTTTTCTATTTAATTGAAATATGAATATTTAGAAATTTTATTTACAGTATTTGAATAAAAAATAAAATAATTTTGTGTTTCAACCAAATATTTTTTTTTAAAATATATTTGAAGAAATATAAGGATCAACTACAACATCTTGTTCTGTTATAGATGGTTCAGTATGTTCATATCAAGCTACAGCAAATAATCTCACATTACTGGGAGTTATTCCTGTGTCTATATCTGAATCATCAATTTCTTCGATCCTTACTGATTCAGAGCCACAAGTTACAGATTCAAGTCAGATTACAAAAATTGGCACTAAGTAATCTAGAGATGCCATACTCTTTTTAATCGATCAATGGCAACAAAATTCATTTAAATTTGCGAGCACAACTATTAGGAATGAAGAAATGTGGAAGAATATAGTCAAAGAGTTAGAAAATGCTGGTTTTACCGGATATACGTAGAAGCAAGTTGAAGACAAATGGAAAAATGTAAAGGATATATGAAAGTAAAGGATAATAAGAGGGATAAAAGCAGTGATGCAGTAAGAGTAACATACAAATTTTATGATGAACTTGACGAAATTTTTAGAAAGAGTCCAAGTATTGAACCAATAAGTACTGCATCTTCTCTCTCTCTCTCTCATAAATCTAAGAATTTTCTAATAGCGGACATTGATTCCGATTCTGAAAAGGACTTTTCATCAAAACATCGGTCTAAGAAAAAAACATCTAAACTTCAAAAAGATAAATTAAATAACAAACTCGCTCGCTTTTTGAAAAACAAATAAATAAGAAGGAAGGTCAAGGAACGAGCAAAAATTATTTTTCATGGATAGTGAAATTAAAATAGCATATATTTCAATAATAGAATAAAAAGCAGTACGTTTCGACTTGACTTACAAGGAAAGTTCGGCAAGTGTAAAATTCAAAAAACTCTGTAACTTTGCATAAGTTTAGACTAGATGGACCTAATAACGAAGCAATTTTTTTTAGCGGCTGATATTCGGTTT
>JANQDE010001143.1:9366-19965 GCA_037157785.1 Cephalotes varians | reverse complement strand
TTACTTAAAATCTGACTTTGCATCGCAATATCTCCGCTCGTAGTGCATGCAGAGAAAAAATGAAAACACTTTTATGATATAATTCGTACCCAAACTATCGATTGAGCCTATTTAGAATTTGATCGGTTCAGTCGTTTTWTAGATAYAAAAATCTCARGTKCTCGCATCTCGCCGRYTCGCGTAAAGATACACGGTAGCTTCTCGGGCGTCGTATATCTCTCGATATCGCTCCATATACTTGATACTTGACTATACATCCGAGACACTACCGTGTCTCCTGATTAAGTTCCTTCACTCGAATTAGGACCGATGATCGCACTGCTCGTGGAATAAGGTACTATAGCGTCTTTTCGGGACGTTGACCCATTTTCCAGAGCCATAAAAGTGCATTCGACTCGCAAGCGCCTCTGTGCGTATACCTGCGAGACAGTTACTGAATACGTCCTTCTATACCTCCTCCTTGTCTTTTCTTCCAACTTATATAAACAAAACCTTCGGGGTTTGGTCCCCGCCTTGCTATGCTACTATCAATATTAATAAAGCCTTTGATTTCAATGTCACTACGCCACATATGCTAAAAAATAAACATTATTAATAAAAAATATACCGCTGTATAACATTAAAATAAAAACAAAATTCTAATCTCTGTTTTTTTCTTCCTAAAAAATATATTTTATCCCCCTTATCTCCCTTTATCTGCTTGTCACTTCGAGACCTGCACGTTCCTGTTTTCTCTTGTCGGAATGAGTTTCTCTCCTCCCTTTCTCTTTAATTAAGAGTCTATCAATAATGATAGTGCGATTAATACGAGAGAAAACGCATTCGAGAAGATAGAAAGAACGCATACGAGAATCGCAATGAATGAGAGAGAAAACATGCAGCGGCAACTTTTAATTTTAGTGAAATGTCATATCTAATCGAAGATATAAATTAATAAAATTTTATTAAATCTAATTTGTTAAATTATCTAAATTAAATGTTATCTAATTGAAGAAATAAATTAATAGAATTTTAATTTAATAACAAATAAATATAAAGATTTTTTGACCGCCATCGAGTTCATCGAATCAAATGAAAATTTTGCCTATACGGTCAAAGCTAGATCTTGGGAGCCTAATTATATTATTGTATACATTTAAGATACAATTTTTTCAAACTTTTTTCAGTTATCTTTTGAACTGCGAGCCGACACTTTTGTCGGATTCGTACGCATTTCCAAACTGAGCTGAATAAAATCATAAATTAATTCTTTAGATCTTCAAATAATTATTAATGCTAATAGCATCTTAAAAATCTGTAAATAACTTATTGCGTTATTATTTATATGCGTCGCCTGAAGAGTAACGCTTCTCAATATATATGTGGTTATTGCGATGAATATTATCACATGCCTCGGTGGTCGAATTGGTAAGACGCTTGCGGATAGGCAGGAGGTTCCAGGTTGAAACCCTGGCTGAGGTAATATTTTTCGCAATAAGTTATTTACAGATTTTTAAGATGCTATTAGCATTAATAATTATTTGAAGATCTAAAGAATTAATTTATAATTTTATTCAGCTCAGTTTGGAAATGCGTACGAATCCGACAAAACTGTCGGTTCGCAGTTCAAAAGATAACTGAAAAAAGTTTGAAAAAATTGTGTCTTAAATGTATACAATAATATAATTAGGCTCCCAAGATCTAGCTTTGACCATACAGGCAAAATTCTCATTTGATTCGATGAATTTTAATTTGTTAAATTATCTAAATTAAGTGTTAATTGATAATTAATTAATTAAATGGGCGGATTCTCCCTCCCCGCGTGACATCATACCCCCCCCTGCCCCGCACCCTCCTCGAAGGTGGAGCTCCCGAGTCAAAACCCGCCTTGCTATGCTACTATCAATATTACTGAAGCCTTTGATTTCAATGTCACTACGCCACATATGCTAAAAAATATTATTAATAAAAAATATACAGCTGTATAAGCTTTGATAATAAACTATAGTTACTTACATCATGAAATGGTAAAAATATCACCCCCACCTCCCTGCGCAGCGGGATCACATGTACTGGTTCGTTCACCGTGTCTATCTATATCCATTATAAAAATAAAAGTTAATTAACTCAAATACTTAAAAAAACATTTAAAAACACACAGCACAAAACACCCTTACGGATATGTAAATTCCACTACTCGCGTAATATTTTTGAACATCTTCGATGTGATTCATTTACCATCCAACGAGTAACTGACAGTCTAAAGATCATATATCCGGCAGCACTATATGAAACGGATGCTGGCCATCAAACGGCGAATAGTGTCTAAAGATGTTTATAAAAACGTATAGGCGTTGATACCTTTTTTTTTTTTGGTTACCCAGGGGAAATGCTGTTACGCATACCAGCCGGGGGATACGGCCGGTTATGTGGGACTCGCCCTATTTAACGGGCCCTACCCACTAAAACCCCTGGGGGTGTCCGGCGCAGGGCGGTTACGAGGGCGGATCGGGGTCCAGAGCCTCTGCACTACTAACCGATCCGCCCTCCGCCGCAGGGAGGCTGTTGTACAGCCTCCCTTCCTTCTTGGCATTAAGCTCTGGAAGAGGACATCACTCCTCTTCCACCCCCCCGAGGGGGAGCCGAACCCGCTATGAACTTCACGGGTTCAGCCCCCATTCCGGACACCTATTGGCCGCCCTTTCCTTTGGGCGGCCTTGGGGGGGCTGGGACATCCGTTGTCGACGATCCCGCCCCCCCTCCCCTACTCCGCGTTGCGTCACGTGACAGCGCTCATGAACTTCGCGGGCCCCGGCAGGCGCAGCCCTGACTTTACTCCCCCCCCCCCCCTACACCATGAGGGGGGCTCCAGGGTGGCCGGGGAGCACCTTTTAGCAGGAACTCCCCGGCCTCCCTCCCTCTCTTTCTCCTCCCGATTGTACTGAACGGCCGGGGCCCGCTTATGAACTTCGCGGGACCCCGGCCGTTCTCCCCGCTCTTCTCTATCTCCATCGCAGTTGGGGGGGCAGCGCGGCCGTACTAATTATAATCGTCCGGCCGTAACCGCCCCCCCCCTCGCCCCTCTCTCGACCCTTGCGGGTCCAGGGGGGGGAATTGTTGGGGCCCGCTATGAACTTCACGCCCCCCCCCCCCTTTTCGTTTCCGACTTTGGGGGCGACGGGTAGAGGCCGGAATCACGTAACACTGCGTCCGGCCGCCCTCGTCGCCCCCCTACCCTATATGGGCCTGACGTGGGCCCTCGGCCTGGGTGAGCGGCGTCTACCTCCGCCTCCTCCCCGCCTCCTCCTGCGGATCCCGCCGTCCTCATGTCGGCGGGTCCGCTCGTGATCCTCTTTCTGCGAGATTACTCTCTCGCAGAAGAGGATCACCGCCTTCCGGGTCCCGCCGTCCCTCATCAGCGCGTCGATTAACGCTGGGGGCGACAGGTCTCGACCCATTGCGGCCACCAGAGCACGGCGCTCGCGCTCCCACGCCTGGCATTCCGCCAGCGTGTGCCACGCCGTGTCATTCGGCGCGCCGCAATGGTGGCACTCCGTCGTGCGATCCCGTCCGATCCGACACAGAAAAGCTCCGAAGCAGCCATGTCCTGTGAGGATCTGTGTGGTTCGGAACGGGATCCCGTCCCTGCCCCGCTCCAGCCATTCTGCCAGGCGGGGCTGGATAGCCGCGACGACCTGCTGGGTCCACGGGCCGCCCGTCCGCATTTGGTCGGTCAGCCACTCCGACCACTCCTCCAGCATTCGTCGTCGCGCCTGGAGCTTCACCAATCTCGCGGCCCTGGGAGGCGCGTTGGCGTTCGCCTCCCGGAGCTCCCGGATGCGCCTGTATGTATAGGCGTATATCTTCGCCAGGAGCTCCAGCGGGGGAATCCCTGCCAGGGCCGTGGCGTACGACGTGGTGCGATAGCCTCGTATCATACGCTGGGCCACCCTCCTATGCGCTCTATGCACAAGCGTTTTTATATAGGGGGTGGCCATCATCTCTGCGGCCCAAACTGGGGCCGCATATAGTGCGAGGCTATGCACCACGTTTGCGTAGAGTCGGCGAGCCCGAGCGTTAGGCCCCCCCAGATTTGGGAAGAGCCTGCTCAGGGCGTTCGCCGCTCTCTCGATACGCGGGGCCAGTCGCTCGAAGTGAGCGACGAAGCTCCAGTCGCTATCCAAGGTGAGGCCCAGATATGTCATTGTGGGCCTCACCGGGACGGGCACATCGGAGACACGAACGTTTAGTCCCGGAGAGGGAGGCGCCCCTCGGAGGCCTTTGCAAAACATGGCCTCCGTTTTGTGGGGCGCCACCTCCAGGCCCAAGTCTCCGATAATGCGCACAACAGTTGCCAGGGCCTCGTTCGCCCTCGAACTTGCACTCCCCCAACCGTCCCCGGCCGCCACTACTAGGGTGTCGTCGGCGTAACAATACACCTGGCAGCCGGGTGGAAGGACAGCCCGCGTGAGCACCGCGTTGTACCCCAGATTCCAAAGATGTGGGCCCAGGACTGACCCCTGGGGCACTCCGCGGCGCACCTCCCTCTCGACCGGGACGCCATCGTCGCCCCGGAACTCCAGGCTCCGATCCGATAGGTAACCCCGAAGGACCTTCCTTGTATACAGGGGGACTCCATGATTGTAAAGAGCCCTCCCGATTCGGTCCCAGGGCAGGGTGTTAAATGCGTTGGATATATCCAACGATACGCAGATGACCACCCTGCCCTCCTGCACGACCCTTTCCGTGAAAGCACGGACCCGCTGGACCGCATCCACCGTGCTGCGGTGTCTGCGGAATCCGTACTGGTGTCCGTGCAGGTCGGGGCCTGTCTCCTCCAAGTGGCGGACGAGTCGGCCAGCCAATATGCGCTCGAAGAACTTGGCCTCCTCGTCCAGGAGACAGATCGGTCGGTAGCCCGAAGGGGAGTCCGCGGGCTTATTCTCCTTCCGGAGGAGGACCAACTTGGCTCTCCTCCACGGTCGGGGGAACACTCCGCCCCTCAGGCAGTCGTCAAACAACTGCCTGAGGTGACCCGCGATCACAACGCCCGAGGCGGCCAGGGACGCCGCTAGGACCGGGCGGACTCTCATCTTCGCCCGCATCCTTTTTATGGCGTCCCGGAGCTCCTCATCGGTGACTCCCCACTCGTCCCTCCAGTCCCCCCGGCAATTAGGGGGGGCTCCTCCCAGGGGCTCACAGTGCCCCCGTCAGCCGGGAAGAGAGACGCGAGTAACCTGTCTCGTTGTGGGGGGTCCATCGACTCCGTGTAGGGGGGCGCCCATTGTCTGATCTTATGCATGACCATCTTATAAGGGCGCCCTCAGGGATCCTCGTCCACGGAATCGAGGAGCTCCTGCCAAGCTTTGGCCTTGGAGACTTTGATCTCCCTCCTCAGGGCGTGTGCCGCGTTTCTGAACACACTGGTCGCTGCCTCCTCCTCCGTCCGGGAAACCAGCCCGCGACGGAGTCCGCGCCGGATCCGCTTAAGCCGTCTTCTGGCGGCATTGGCGGCCTGGCGGAGCCGTGAAATGTCTTGGCTCCACCAGTAGGCCGCCCGGCGCGG
The DNA here is from genome assembly GCA_037157785.1 of Cephalotes varians. Classification (NCBI taxonomy): domain Eukaryota; kingdom Metazoa; phylum Arthropoda; class Insecta; order Hymenoptera; family Formicidae; genus Cephalotes; species Cephalotes varians. The sequence continues at coordinate 14,420 of JANQDE010001143.1, read as the reverse complement.
GCGGGGGTTAACCCGTGGCATGGCGCAGTCACAGGCCCGGGCCATTAATGCACCGAGCCTTTGCGCGCCCGCCTCCGGGTCCCCCGCTGTTTCCTCCACGGGCCAGATCCCGGCCCAGAGGGCGCCCTCGAGCATGTCTACGTCGAGGGCGCGCAGCGACCAGCGTAGTGGTCGGAGTCGGCGGCGTCTTAGCACCTGCTCTGGGGTGCACTCCAGATCCACCCGTATATACAGGTGGTCCGAGTCGGAGTACACCCCGGTCATCACCTCCCAATTGATGACCTGCCTCGCGACCGGGGGAGCCGCCCAAGTAAGATCGATGGCGGACTCCCCTTGAGGCCTTACGCAGGTGCTAACTGAGCCTCTTCAACAGCACGAGGCCCAGTGACGCCGCCCACTCCTCCACGGCGATTCCCGCACTGTCGGTCGCCGGGTTGCCCCACTTGGTCGAGTGGGCATTGAAATCCCTGGCGACCAGCGCAGGCCAGGAGGGGTGTCTGTCAATACACCCCTTTATCAAGTCAAGCCTGCCCTCCATCTCAGTGCGGTTACGCCGCGGGGGGATATAGACCCCGACTACCAGCCATTTTCCCCATTTGGCGGTGACGAAGCCCTCCCCCGCCTCTACGAAGGTACAGGGGAGGGACATTTCGCCGTGCCGCCATGTAAGGGCCACCGCCTGCCCAGTCGGGTCGGCAGCCCATCTCGTGTTGGCGGACGGGACCCAATAGGGCTCCGCCACGATCGCTATGTCCACGCCCCACTCCGCTATGGCGCATAGCCTGGTGCAGCAGGTCTTGGGCGGAGGGGGCGTGGTTCACATTTGCTTGTATGAGGCGGTTACCTCCCATCGATGTTTTGGTTGGGGATACCGCCTCCTTCTGCTGCGGCAGGCTGCCGCATTTCCTCCTCATTGTTTTTGTTGGGGAGAGCCTCTAAAGTCTCTCCCTCTGGGCGAGTCTCCACGTCTGCATCCGTTGGTGGCTCGCCCATGTCCTCCTCCTCGTTCTCCATCTCCCGCACCTCCAGGGCCACTGTTTGGCCCGCATATGACGGGGGATGGGGTTGCGGGGGTCCCGTCTGACCCGCCGCCTCCCCCTCGTGGCGGGTGACCACGGGCACCAATATCCGGCGCTTGTTCAGCGCCCGCTCCTGCCCGATGACTGGCTCCGGCCCCGAGGGTTGGAACGGGACAGCAGCCGCGCCCAGCTCCCCTCCCGTGAACGGCTCCGTCGGCCGTGAGGGCGGAAGCGGGCTGTCCGCAGTCAGCGCCCCCCTCACCATCGTCCCCCCGGTCGTGGGGGCTGGGGCATCTTCTCTCCCCACCCCGTCCCCTCCCCCTCGAAGTCCTCTCACTCCAACGATTGGGAGCGCGAGAGTGGGGGGGAGGAGGCGGTAGTGCTCGGGGGAGGTCGATGCCCCCGGTTCCGCCGTTGGTAGCTCCTCCTCCACCACCTCCATCGGCTCCGGGTTTTGGCTTCCGCCCCCGCACACCGCCTCCTTGGTGGGGGCCACTGGTGGCCCCCTTCTTCTTTCCCCCCTCTTGGGGGCCCGGAATGCCCCTCCGCCCATCCTGTGGTTGTCCGGGCGGCCGGTCCCCGTGCAAAGGGCACTTGGAGGGGGGCCCCGCAGTCTCGCGCCAGGTGGCCTGATTCGCCACACCTATAGCACGCGTTGCCGAGATCCGCTCCACCGGGGCAGGCCGCCCGCACGTGTCCCACCCGAAGGCACCGGAAGCACGTGACGGGCCGCTCTGGGAGGCCCTCTATCCGGGCCCTGCTCCAACCGGCCAGGGTCAGACTTCCCTTTCTGGTCAGCCTATTGGCCGCTGCCAGCGGGCATCTGACCCATGCTGTCCCCAGCCGGTTGGTCCCCGGGCATACAGGGCCAACCCGGATCTCGGCAGCGCTGCACTCACCCTGCTTCGTCACCGCTTCTGCCACCTCGACCGCGGAGATCGAGTCCATAATGTCCTTCACCCGGATCTCCGCGGTCTTGAACGGCCTCATTATCCTGACCCCCTCCCTGTCCTTGAGGGCCTCCCGCAATTCTCCCGCCAGGGCTTCGGCCTTGGTCACCCTGTTTGCGCCGGCAATTTCCAGCAGCAGGGCCCCCATTTTTGCCCTGCGGGGCCTTAGTTCGGGGATCCCCAGCTCTTGCAGGCTAACCCTCTCCCTGGCCAATCGCAGAGTGCTCGCGTATTGGTCGGAAGGACAGGTCACCTGCACTGCCGCGGTTTTTGGCGGCTTCCTCGCTGGCATCTGCCTTCGCTGCTGTTGTTGTTGCAGCGGTGCCGCTTGCTGCTTACCGCGTCCGCCCGTCGCCGTCGTCGGTCCACGGCCCCGGGCACCGGTGGAGGGGGCAGGGGCCCTCGTCGCCACTTCCGCGTAAGATAGGGGGCCAGCTGGTCGAGGCCCCCTATTCGCCCCCTCCTCTCTCCTTCTCCTTACCATCTGCCAGTCCCCAGATGGGACCGGCACCCCGGCTGTCTTCGGCTCTCCCCGGGGAGGGGGTGGTTGTACCCCCCCTTTTTCCGTGGGAGTCGGGGGCACCATTTGAGCCCCGGCCCGCGTCTTTGTCCTGGGACCGGTTTCCTCCGCGGGACGCGGTTCCCTGTCTCCACTCCTCGGGCCCGTGGTTGGTCCTTGGAGGGCCCCGGCGCGCTCGCGGGCTTTCTCCTGCCGCTTTGTGCGCCTTTTCTCCTTCTTGCGCGCCTTTCGCGCCTCTGATATGCCCCCCCTTTTCCTCCCCGCAGTAGGGGGGTTTTCGCCTCCTCGAGTTGTGGTGAGGGCTGGTTTACTCCCTAGCACCTTGGCTCGGGTGGGAGCCGTGGGGGCCGTGGGGGTGTGTGTTGTCTCACTCTCCCCCATTTGCTTTTTCACCATCTCCTCCAGCTTGGCCACCACCCGATCTGCCACTCGCTCCTCGAGGTCCCTTGGCTCCTGCAGGCTTATTCTGTATCTTTTTAACGCATGCGTTACAGCTGTAACGCATGCATTAAGGAGCTCATAACGCATGCTTTATTGTTTTATATTCTGTAAGTATGTTTTAACGCAAGATATTATCACGTTGCGTTAAAGCTTGCGTTGTACTGTTTGTCACCAGAAAATCGTATTCTATAAACCATTTTAAAGCAATTTTTGTGCGTTCATCTTGCGTTATGTAACGAAATGGTAACGCAGGTTGTTAGACGGCGTTAAACGTCATAACGCGATTGCAGAGGTAAGTATTTATTGGTTGTAAATGTCTTTTATTTACACAAATGTATATTTGTATAATTTTGCATTAGTGTAAATTCGACCTATGTAATATTGATATACAAATTATATAACTTCGAAATGGCTTTTGCTGCATTAATGATGGATCTCTTAGAAGAAGAAGAAGAAGTAATAAGAGAAAATTCTGTTGTTATGAAAACGTTGAGAGATAATATCGATCCTTTTAGCCTGACGGACCAACAGTTTATTAAAGTCTTTAGGTTATCCAAAGATGCAGTACATTATTTATGTAATGTTCTTCAACCTACTCTTCAACGTAGACGAAGGAATGGATTACATGTGAGGACTCAGGTGATTATGTTTATTAAAACATATGTTCATGTAAAACACATACACATAACCAACATACACATACACATACACATTTTACACACGCACGCACGCGCGCGCGCGCGCGCGCGCACACACACACACACACACACACACACACGTGTATATATTAATGTATATAGATATGTATATATTTAATGGATACATTTTACTTTCAGGTTTTGATTGCATTACGTTTTTTTGCCATTGGCTCATATCAAAAAGGTATCGGAAATGATTATCTTCTGTCAGTCTCACAACCTGCTGTTAGTCGAGCTATCAAAGCAACGGCAATAGGCATTACCCAAATACTCGCCAGTGAATGGATTCAATTTCCAAGAATGGAAGAAAAACGGGCTGCTTTAAAAAGAAGGTAACTATTTCAAATTAATAATTTAATTATTTATATTTATATGATTATTCTTTATAATTTATTTTGACAAATCTTTAAGAAAAGTAACTATGTTTGTTTATTATTTGTATTTAATTTATTATCAGCATATTTGTCCAGTAATATTATATATATGTATATATTATTGGAAAAATATGCTGATAATAAATTAGATATAAAAAATAAACATAGTTATTTTATTAAAAATTTGTCAAAATTAGTTTAAAAAATGAAAGAATAATCATATAAATATAAATAATGAAATTACCAATTTAAATTGTATATATATATATATATATATATATTCTATATATATTTTATTTTATAATATATTTTTACAGATTTCAAGAAGAAAGACACTTTAAAGGTGTTATAGGTTGTGTCGATTGTACACATATTGCTATGAAACCAAAAAGACATGAAGAAGCGTATGCAAATCATAAGGGTTTTCATTCCATTAATGTGCAGGCAGTAAGTTGACATATTGTGAATAATATTTAGAAATACATGTCAACATTAAAGATAATACTTACTTATATTATTTACCATAGATAGCCTCTCATGAGTTAAAAATATTAAATATAAATGCAAGATTTCCGGGAACGGTGCATGATTCTTTCATATGGAGATATTCCGTTATAAGGAATGAAATGGTACGATTATATGATTCTGGAGATCGATCAACGTGGCTGTTCGGTAGTATTATTATTATTTAATATTTACTTTATTTAGTGACATATAGATTAATATTTATGTAATTTACAGGTGATGCAGGTTACTGTTTGGAACCTTGGCTGATGACACCTATCATAAATGCACCAGAAGGAAGTGCAGAAGCTCGATACACAGAATGTCATTCTTCTGCTAGAAATTGTGTAGAAAGAATGTTTGGTCTTTTAAAAAATGTGTGGAGATGTCTTCTCCGTCATCGTGTATTACATTACGATCCTATAATGGCAGCAAACATAATCATAGCTTGCGCTGTATTACATAACACAGCTCCACAAAAAAAAAAAAATGAAAAAATTCTTCCATAAACCAAAACCACCCTACCCTATGTTTTTGGGGTTGCTGAA
>JANQDE010001142.1:5599-17935 GCA_037157785.1 Cephalotes varians | reverse complement strand
AAACCAGCTTTCTCATCCCATGGTGAAAAACTAGGGGTTCCATTTTAAAAAACCATCGTGACCCCTGAATGACCTTCAAAATGACCTTCCAAGGATTTTTCAAGGTCAGTACCATACTTCCCCCTTGTAACCCTAAACTTTTCATACGAAACATTTTTCCCTATCCCTACTAATTTTCGAGATATTTGACTGGATCACTTCAGATGGTTCACCCTGTATATTTAGGATGAGTTATGGGTATATATATGTGTGTGTGTGTGTGTGTGCGTGTGTGTACGTATGTATATGTATATATATGTGTATGTATGTATACGTATATACGCGCGCGCGCATATATCGTAGGAACATAAAGATATACGAAATATGTTACACAAACTAATTATGAAGCACGGAAAAACTATAAAAAGATATCCTATGGGATACCATGGCTATGTTCCAATATTCTGCCAGTACCGAAAATCTACAATGCATGTTATATATATATTATAGATTTTCAGTATTGGCAGTGAATATCGAAATGCTTATGCGTGCGTGCGTGTGCGCGCGCGCGCGCGCGCGCGTGCGTGTATACAGCAAAAGATTAAATATTTCTTACATTGATCAATTTGTTAACTTCATTAAACTCAGTTAGAACGGCGAAAGTGAAATCTATAAGTGAGATTGCTAAATGCAACGTTCAACATTCTCTCAAAAAAACACAGTATACATCTATACGTTAAATTATTTCTTATCAGATTTCCATATTACGCGTTCTATTTCTATATTATATATTTATTATTATATTATTATATTATTATATTATTTCTGCACTATCTATTTATCTTTCTCAACAAAACATTATCTAATAACTGTATCGAATAAACAAAGAGAATCCATTACGATGTGAAAAAAACAAATGACGCGTTTTTAAACTTACATGAAAATGAAATTTAGGAACGATGGATGACGGCTCACTAATCGGCGTTCTAGAAGTGAACTGAGGTATCTTTACGAAATACGTATCTTCGATAGGAGCCGGCGCGAGAAAGAGTACTCACTGAAACGCTTTTAAAGTGAAAGGACAGACGGCGGTTTTGAAATCGAGGTCATCAGTAGCTAAAGCAAATGTCGATATTTATTCCTACAGTTGAACACTCTCTGTTTCTTGTACATGGTTTTCACTTTGTGCCATTTTCGTCATGTTTGTCAGATTTCATATATCATTTTATAATTTAAATAAGATTAATATCGAATAGTGAATATCACACGATGAATAGTCGCTAAACGGCCTTGTGCTATTGATCTACGATCAACAAATAGTAAGTCAAGGATGCTATTTCTCGATATATCGTGCAAATTACGCTTTAAATAATCATTATTAGAGAATTACACCGGAAAACAGCAACTTAAATTACATACATTCATTCGATTTCACATCATGTAATGAGAAGAAAACTTTCTATTTCGGTGATAGTCAAGATAAATATAGATTAGAGTATGTCGCAATGTGGAACGTAATATAATTCGTTTACTTTCCCGTTTATAAATGCTCGAATGGATTGTAACAACGTCATGCAGACAATAAAAAATTTTATCATGTATATTTTTTATATTATATTATTAATTTTAAACATTGTATATATAAAATGTTTTATTACAATTTCGGTAATATTGGATTGAGAAAAGTTTATTTAAAAAATCAATTAATTTTTTCAATTCTTTTCTTATAAAAATGTTTTCTTCTTGATTGCGAATAATCATCAAAAAATGAATGAATTAAATTGTTATATGTTTTAACAAACTTGAATATCGATTATAACATCTGTACGCTCGTCAATTGGCCTTTTCTTTATTTGAATATTATCATTTTCACTTTTTGTAATAAATTGATTTTATCAGAAATATTTTGATATGTTTATTAGGAGAGTGTGGGAAGAACCAGGCAGCAAATACGTACGCTGAACATTATCCTAATCGTGAAAGAAAATTGCATATGGTATTTAAACGTCTATCGGAACGTTTTATTACTTTATGGTACTGTGAAAGAAAAGAAAAGAACATGAAGAAAAACAGCTAATGATGGAAATGCACTAAACATACTTGCTGCTGTTTAATCAAATTCCACGATTTGTACTAGGCAATTAGAAAAAGAATGTGAACTTAGTAGCAGGTTAATATTGAGAATACTACTTAAAAACAAATTTCATCCACACATCACATTCACATTCACTTACATCAAAATTTAGAAGATCTAATTTTGTAAATGGCAATTTCTGTAATTATGTTACGCATGATCAACGAAAACCCAACTTTTTTTTTACGTGTCCTATTTTTCAATGAAGTTAATTTCTGTAATAATGGACAAATAAATAGGCACAACATGCATTACTGGGCGATGGAGAAAAAATAGTTTGCATCCTTATTGAATGCAAACTATTCCTTTTCCTTTGATCTCTGAATGTCTGATATGACATCGTGGGCAATCATATTATCGGACTACATTTTTTTGAAGAATCTTTAAATAGCGAAGTATACACATATTTTCTAGAAAACATATTCCCGTAACTATTAGAGAACGTACTACTAGATTTATGTAAACATGTGGATACAACATGATGGAATACCAGCTCATTCTGCAAGGATTTTTCGACTTAAAATGCAAGAGATTTTTCCTCAGAAGTGGATAGGAGAAGGTACACTGACCTGCTCGTTCTTCAGATTTAACGTCATTCAATTATTTTCTATGGAGTTTCATTAAAAGTCGGGTCATGACAACTGCTCCAACGACAGGAAAAGACGTAAAAGATAGAATTAGAGAAGCCTGTTCTGAAATTACAATAGAACAATTAATAAAAGTTCATCAAGCATTTCAGTGAAGATTGCGACTACAAGAAGATAAACATTTTGAATGTTGAATTGACGCGAAAAATTCTGGTAATCTACCTCGAACGTGAAAAGCAAGGGAACTCACGTTAATGTAGCATCCCAAACGTGAGAGGTAAGTGGATTCACGTTAATCTAGCATCCCGAACATGAGAGACAAAGGGACTCACGTTAATCTAGCACCCCGAACGTGAATGTTATATTCAATGAACGCGACTAATGTCAATTCTACAGAAGATTTAAAGGTTGATAACTCAGGAAATTTGTAAAGAAAAAGAATTTCATTATACTGTTTGGAAACGTCTCTCAGCTACATAAAGTAGCTGCCATCAAGTTTGGAGGAATTTGAAATTAATGTGATCGTTTTACCTTGAAAAAGATATTTTTTTAAAATTAATATCAATGTTATTCGACCTCTTTTAAGCCATACAATTTTTGTAAGAAACGTTTTTCACTATTATGTAGTTGGAAAAATAATAGCTTGTAAAACTTTAAATGCGTAAAAATGAAAATAAGAGAAACAATTTCTTCATCCTAACAAATGTTATGAATGTCTTTGAACAATATTCAAGAGATTTTAGTTATCGATCGTACATCTTCGGTAATGCTAATGCCGGCGGTACTGTAGCTTTCAAATCTAACTTGAAAAGTACTTAATAAAAAAATATTTTATTATAGTGTTTTAAAAAGCTCTTGAAGTATGTTACTAGAATATTCAATAAAAAATGGGACGTTCCATTTAAAAAATTAAAAATGACTTTGCCCTGACCTTGACATACTATCCAAGGTCAAACCAATGGTATCATCTTATGTCTCCTTTGAACAAAAACTTTTGTTTGAACATATTTTTGATTTGACGCATACTTTCAGAGATAATAGCTTGTAATACTTTAAATGCCTCACCTTGTATATCTTAATTTATTCTGTTAATCTCTTATATTTTATCATACTTTATCAGCTATGCTTCTATTTTTTGTAACAGGTTTTGTTTAGATTCAAAATATTCTTTATATTACATAATATGTAATTTTTTTTTAACTGTCTTTTTCTGTATTAAATGTTACACATATATATATATGTATTTGTAATAAAATTGGAAGCTGTCACATTTGTATAACGCGCGTAAGGAAATAAAAGATCACTTGTCAAATTCTGTTAAACTCGTCGCGAAATTCACGATGTCGTCGATCGGATGCGCGAAAAAGAAGCAATGCGCGCTATTTCATTACCAAGCTCGATTGCTACCGCCTCTAGTGACAAAAGCCAACATTACATATTCCCTCCACAACTCCGAGTGATATTAATGATAATGAGAATAATGACGACGATTGTTTCTTAAAACAAAATTTTCAGATTTGGACTTTGCGTCGTGATATCTCCGCTTGTACTACATGCAGAGGAAAAATAAAAACACTTTTGATATAGTTCAAACCTAAGCTTTTAATTAAGCTCATTCGGAATTTGATCGGCTGTTATGTAGCTGTTATAAAGATCAGAATCTCGGATGCTTGCAACTCATCGATTCGCGTAAATATACATGACCAGTCTCGCAAAAAAAAAACTTCGTGAGACACTACCATATTTTTTAAAGTAAGGTAAATAATGTGTGACAGATAAATATCTTGAAAAAAAATCTCCAAAATTAAGAAAAATACGAAGTAATTAAAATTACAAATTATAGTTTTAAGAGAAATATATATTACTAATGATTTAACATTGTACCATTTGAAGATCGTATTTTTTTTGTAATATTGTACATTCAGATAAAGTATAAAATATCTTGTAAATTATTGATAAATTATTCTTTTAATAACTTTATCTTAATATTTTTATATGCATAGGAACTGCACTAAAGAAATTATATTATGTAAGAAAAATTTGTTTAATTTTACTTTAAAAATGGCTGTAACTTTCACGCTTTTTAAAACAATTATTTAATGCCAAATTATTAGTATTAGATAATTTGAAACCTTAAAATTTTGAATATTTTTTTCATATCTTCTTTAATTATCGAGATATTTATACACTTTATATACTCTTTGCAATTAAATTCCGTTACAAAATATACACTTGTTACGTATGCGCATATTCGTATCCTCTTATACGTTATCAACGATAGAGAGAGAGCATGCGGTTTCTTTATACACTCGTTCGCACGCATTCAGACTTGAGTCCTTCTAAGCAACATATGATATGATGATGCATAGGCGTATGTATGGCTTACTACAAAAAATTAGTAAGAAAACATGTTTGGATATTTCAAATTGAAACATATTATATTAAGATAATATATTATATTGAAGTAATTTAATTTAATATAATCTTTTTCATATGTAAACTGCATTAAAAACCAAATAAATTGTGCCATTTTATTTTATGTTGAATTGATTTTTCATCCACTATTCAAATATATATATTAAAAATCAATTTTAGCAATTAAATTGAGAATTATCGTTTTAGAAAATTGAACACTATTTCTACGAACAAAGGCATTTAATTTATTAAATTCTATTGAATTTTTTTATATTAAATTGCAAGTATAAGATTCTAATCGAAATAAATGCAACGTAAGTATTACTCACCTGCGAATTAACGACAAGATAGCCAGAGGCGTAGAATTTTCTGAAGGGAACGCCTATCATTGTTCGCGCGAGCGCGCGCGCGACGTCGCATGTGCATTTTATCATTTGTTCACTTGACTTAGGACACAGACGTTCGAGTCCATTACGTCTGTGCTTATAAAGCGGAATGGAACATTTAATCGATTAAGTTGGCTAACGAATCGAGTACAGTCGCAAATTTGCGTTCGCGAGTGTAATAAACACGAACTGTGAGTTTATCTATTGTCATCATGGAATTGTAAAATATGATTGAACGAGTGTAGTGCAGATACTCATGAAAAATAAATCGAAAAAGATAATCGAATTCAGATTATTCATCATAGTGTATAAATAACGTTTGCAAATCGAGAATCTTTTTGATGAATTGTGGATACAAGATTACTTAGCAAAATTTGAAAAAACAATGTTACAAGGTTAATGAAATAATCCGCATTTATGAAATTCGTGGTAACAACAGAATTTTAAAAAACAGATATGATCAATTTTGCGGATTATGTCAGTTAAAGATAATGCTCAATATGTTAACTTTAATGTCGATATCGAAATTGCATTTAATAATGTTTGCGTACAAACACACACACACACACACACACACACACACACACACACACACACACACACACACACACACACAGATTGTTCCATTTTAAATAACGGATTGAGATTTTTCGAAACAAAGACTTTTATTGAAAAAATTGTGTGATAGTTGTGTAATTTGAGAGAGAAAAAATAATAGTAAATTCAATTTTTGAATAAATTGATTTTTAACGTCATGAAGGTCACCGTCATTTTTTTTAAAATCTTTTTTTCAAAATTTATATGATTTTTTTTACAAAATATTATTCTTCTAGTTATTTTGCATATAAAAATATTAAGATAGAATGGTGGAAAAGTCAATAGTTTAAGAAATATTTTATATTTTATTCTGGCACATTTTAACATAAAATATCTTGTAAACTATTCATTTTTGATAAGTGTTTCTTAGTACTTTTATGTACAAAAAATGAATCAATTGATGTAAAGAAAACACAGTTTCTTAAAAAAAAAATATACGTAATTACATATTGCAAATTGTGTGTATAATTTTTTTGAACAACAAATATGTGTTTTCTTCACATCAATTAATTTATTTCATTATTCTGTGCATAAAAGTATTAAGATACAATTATCAAAAAATGAATAGTTTGAGATATTCTACTTTATGTTAAAATGTGTCAGAATATAATATATCTCGTAAACTATTTTCTACAATTCTACCTTAATACTTTTATGTAGAATAACTAGAGAAATCATATTTTGTGTAAAAAAATTATATTTTATATTAATTAATATATTAATTAATTTCATTTTAAAAAATGGCGATGATTTCTACAAAAATAAATTTTCTTTTAAATTGAATTTATCGATTGTTCTCCTTATCATATTTAACTTTCATTTGTAATATTTTTCAATAAAAGCCTTTATTTTCAAGAAATATCAATCCGTTAATTAAAAATGAGACACCCTGTATATTCACAAGTGTCCGAAATGTTCCGGACTAAATATTTTAGAAAATATTTTTGAGAAAAATGTTTTAGACGAAAATTGTAGGATACGAAGTGGTGTGTTTTGTAGTGTTAGCAGTTTGACCTTGAGTTGCATCACAAAAATCTGGTTAAGGTTATAGGGTATAAAGTGATGTATTTAGTGATTAGCAGAATAATTTTAAATTGATCACAAAAATCAGATCAAAGCTACATAAATTTTTTAAAATGAAAACTTTCACCTTTCATTAACTATTTTTGTAGTTGATTTTGATAACTTTTCAAAATGGAGATTTCCATTTTAAAAAATCGATATATTTTGATTTTGTATTCTTATAGCTGATCTCAAGAGCTTTTCAAAACACTATAATGAATTTTTTTTCATTAAGTACTTTCAAAGTTATAAAGATTGAAAGTTAGAATCCGCCGAATTAGAGCCGCTAGCATTTCCATTTGATTGTATATTTGATCTACAGTAGACCTCGTTATACCATTGTTTGCTCTTTTGAAAGTGTCATTAAACATCTGTCTGATTCTTCGTAAGACCTTTGAAAGTCACTCCAATTCCGAATGAAACAATATTCGAACTGTTAATGTCGATATTCTATCTTTCAATCTTTATAACTCAGAAGATACATACAGCCTTGATAAAAAATATTAGGCATTTATATTTTTTTATTTATTTAGAATTCATTTATCTGTATTATTTTTTATTATCTTATTTTATGATTATCAGTATTATATGTAAGTTTAAGGAGTTCTTGAAACAAAAGATAATTCACGGTAAATGCTATAAATCAATTTTTTAGTTATATTGTTAAATAATATTTAATAAGGTGCCTAATATTTTTAGCCAAGACTGTACTTAATAAAAAGAAACTTTATTATAGTGTTTTGAAAAGTTCTTAAAATCAGCTACAAAAATAGTTAATGAAAGGTGAAAGTTTTCATTTTAAAAAATTTATGTAGCTTTGATCTGATTTTTGTGATCAATTTAAAATTATTCTGCTAATCACTAAATACATCACTTTATATTCCTATAATTTTAGTCTAAAACATTTTTCTCAAAAATGAATATTTTCCAAGATATTCAGTTATCCCGTAATATTCTGAACACCTTGTACACACGACACACACACACACACACCCCCAATATACGAAACAAGTAATATGAGATTCGCAGGACGGTGCGCGAATATCTGTACTTGTGTTAAACATACATATATGTTCCAATAGTCTCGGTTGTAGTTGCGAACGTTATCGCTGGCATTGCGACTTCGCTTCCATGCGACAACTTGTTATTTCACCGTTATTTTTGTAAAACTAGTGTTCGTAGTAAATTCTTGAAGTGTATGTAAAATTCAAGATATTATAATTATTCTTATATTTCTAAATAAAACTAAACTTAAAATGAAATTGAATTTAACGGAAAAGTTAAATAGAATTTTTAAATATTCCTTTGTGTTAGTTACAAAAAATATATAATATAAAATATCGGAAAATGTATAATAGATGATAATCTCTTTCGACATTTTTGCTGAGAAAAAACATAGTTTTAAGATACTCTGTTTTTAATTGTTACTTTTTCATTCAATTATTCAATGAAACGTGAATAAATGTTCTAATATGTTTTGAAGATATTCTTTATCTTCGAGCGCATTCTAGTTTCGGACACAGCTGAAGATTATTAGAGACGCAAGTGTTTCCTATCCGATGTGCCGATGTACTAGTATGTGTATTAGTATTAAATCGGTTTATTTTTTATGTTCGTAAGACATACATCGGCAAACGTAATGGCAATGAATACGAGGCGTGAGTGTTTCGACATAAGTAATGTTCGACATGATATAACTTCCATATTTCTTTGCTATCTACATAACATTACTTACTAATCTTTAAGATAAAACGCTAATTTTAAATATTAAGCATTTTTATAAATCAATTAAAACGTACATAATTTGCATTACTCGAAAATTCAAGTTTCGCAAGACGTCAGACGCACGGAACTGTTTCTACGTTTTGTCACGTTGCTGTTACGGGTTTACTTATAATCGCATCGATGCAAGTAATTTTGCATTCAAATTCCAGTGAATTTCATTGAATGTTGCACGAAAATTTCTTAGGCCCGTGGGGCCTGCTAATTATAATTGTGATAGGAGTAGGAATCGTCTTGATCGCGTTGCTTCTATTCGTCTGCTTCCTCACGCCTGGTTGTATCGGCTATGAATGCTTCAGGAAACAAAGTAAGATTACCAAATATTCTAATTAACTCTTTTTATATTAAATATATTTAATTATTCGCTAGCAATACAATTGTTTAGATCAATAAGCAATGTCTAAGATAAATAAAATTAACGTCGTTAAATATGACGCCAATCAAGAATAATCGTAGAATTATTCCCAGTGCAAAATATCTGGTACTGGAAATAACTTTATGATTACATTATTAGCATACGACACTTCCCCTCTCTTTTTTCTTTTTCTCTCTCTCTCTCTCTCTCTCCTTCTTTTCTTTTACTTTCTTTTATTCCAATTATGCGTACTCTACATTTCTGTGTGCTTGCACATGCTTCATATGTACATATATGAAATATATATATAAATACAATAGAATTAAAGGGTAAATGAGAATCAACGCTGAATTTACTGCGTATAAAATACAATTATCTTATCGTTAAAATACGTTACAAAATCCGGATGTTTTAACTCCTATTTCGAGTCATTCTCAACGACAAAATAGTTTACAGAAATCTTGACATACGGATTCCAGTGGTGAGGACCAGTCTTCAACGTGAAAAATTGTGTGTCATTTATCATGGTTGCATAGTCGAATGATGTTGATTGAGTCCAAATTTATTCTTATAGATAATGATACAACAATATGTATTTTACTGAATAATTAGATAACTTAAAATATCAATAGTCAACTCACCACAGGAAAATTTTAAAAGCACAGTCAATTAATAAAAATCCGTAAAATATATAAAAAGTCTTGATGTTTATAAAAAGATTGACAAATTAATATTAAAAGCGATTAGTCAATAAAAACAGTCAGAAGGTAAAAATGAAAGGTAAAAATGATATTATCAGATCAAGATTTAAAACTAAAGTGAATTCACCTTATGTTGTGGACGCAAAGGAGAACAAACAAAATATTTATAAATTATTTAAGATTGATACATATGCGTGATGTAAATATTCGGTATTTGATTGTAAATTTAGAGCGTTGTTCTGTCTTTTTATAGACATCATTTCCGAAATTAATCCGCTTCTCCAGATACTTTTCAGAATCTAATATTTCAACCTCATCCCAATCAAATTCATATTCAAATTGCAGTCTGTGTTTCGTAATTCAGATTGAGATTTCGTGTTCCTATTTATATGATTGCGGTGTTCGGAAATCTTTATCTTTAATTGTTTCGGAGTTTGTCCTACAGTATGTCGCATCGCAATCTTTGTAAGAAATTTTGTACACTACATTTTTATGCATTTGCTTAGGAAGGCTATCTTTATGAACGCTGATTATCTCTCTCAAGTTTATTTAAGCTATAAAAGGAAACTCTCGAATCTAAAGAATTTATAATCTTTTTGAATTTATCTGAAATGTTTGGTAGAAATGGAATTGTAAACCATGGAATATGGGGTGTATTTTGTGTATTTTTTTAATTATTTGAAGAGATATAATTGTGCCTTTAAGTCAAAAATTTTAAGCGTGAATGTAAGATTTCAAAATTAAAGCTCAGAGGATAATCATTGTTAAGTAGAGTATTGATAACTAATTCGAGATTTTTTTTGGTGATATTTGGGATGTGAAAGTAAAAACGCACGATCAATCATACCTATGATTATGCCCTTTTTTGAGAGATAAGGTGCAGAAAAAAGAAGTTTAGATATCTCCCTGAGAAGCTCGGTTTATGGAACTAATCAAATTTTATGGTGTTATCGATAATTTTAATAGTCACGTCAAGAAAAAAAAATCCAAAACCTCTCCGCACAATTCAGTCTTTAATTGTAATCTATAGTAAAAAGAGTTGAAAATTCAAAACATTTATGGTTAAATATGAAGGATTTGCTAACGCAATAAAATCCACATATCTAAAATAGAAAAGTATCTGGACTCCAAACTCCTCAAAAGCCCTCTCCTTCAAGTCTCTCAGAACTAAATCTGCAACTATGAGGGATAACGAGGAACCTATGGGGGTTCCAAAGGTTTGCTTATAAATTCAATTGTAAAATGTAAAATAACTTAAATTTAAAATTAGTGAGTTTTCAAAAATTCATCCTTCGGGATGTTACACTCTTCAGAAATAAAACGCCATCTCTTTGAGATGCTATCTAAAGCCGAATTAATCGAAATATTTGTAAAAAGAGATATAATATCCAGAGAAATTAGATTATAATTGTCATCAATAAAAGATCCCGATAATTCAATTAATTCGAAGCTATTTTCTATGTTAAAAGGTTTAGAAACGTTTACCGAAATAATTTTATGTAAAGAAATGAAACTCATTTACCTTATAATTCTATTGTTTTTATATTATCGAGAATCCTTTTAAGTATTAATATATATATAAATGTTATAACAAAACAATTACTTTTTAAAGTTAGCTTCACTTTTTCAAAATTATAAAAAAATACAATTCAGAATAACCTTTTATGAATTCTAAAATTGTTAATATTAAAGGTGCTAGAATTAAAATTGAAGACGCTCTTAAGATTGTTCAATTTTTAGATCAAAATTTTCTAAGTCTTACTTAACAATTATAATATTGGATGTACAGAATCATGAATAATCCATCATAAATTTTAACGATTATATTTAAGATACGAAATGTAAAAAATTGCAAGAATTTTCATAAATTTTTAACTTTTGTATCAAAATCTTTTAAATTATTTTTTGAGAGGTTTGAATATAATTTTTTCAAAAACTTATACACAATTGTAGAACTATTTAAAATTTTTTGAAAATTAAAAAAATCAAGATTTTTAATAACAAATAACACAAAGTCGTTTTTTATTGAAAATTATTTTTTTAAGAGGAATTTTTCTTTATTTTAAACAATACAACTCACATTCTAAAATCAATTTCAGAACTCTAGAACTTTCCGAAGAACTTTTTTACAACTATCTTTTTTATAATTCTATGAGACTAATTTAACAGAGATAAAATAACAATTACTTACATTCTTTATATTTTTATAACAATCATTTTGAATATCAACAATTGCAATCATTTTGAAAAACAATATTTTTCATAGTTAATAATTTTAATTGTAAATTTCTTTATAACAGTTTCATAAGTATGTGAGAATTACGCCATTGCACGACAC
>JANQDE010001141.1:13602-24098 GCA_037157785.1 Cephalotes varians | reverse complement strand
CGTCCGTCCGTCCGTTCGTCCGTCCATGGGAGCGTGGGTGCGTCCGTTCGTCCGTCCATCCGTCCGCGCGTGGGAGCGTGGGCGCGTCCGTCCGTCCGTCCGTCCATCCGAGCGTAGGAGCGTAAGAGCGTGGACGCGTGGGCGCGTCCACCCGTCCGTCCGTCCGCGCGTGGACGTATGGGCGCGTGGGCGCGTCCATCCGTCCATCCGTCCGCGCGTGGCAGCGTGGGAGCGTTGGCGCGTGGGAGGGTGGGCGCGTCCGTTCGTCCATCCGTCCGTCCGTCCGCACGTAGCAGCGTGGGAGCGTGGGTGCGTGAGCGCGTCCATCCGTCCGTCCGTCCGCGCGTGGACGCATGGGGGCGTGGGCGCGTCCATCCGTCCATTCGTCCGCGCGTGGCAGCGTGGAAGCGTGGGCGCGTGGGAGGGTGGGCGCGTCCGTTCGTCCATCCGTCCGTCCGTCCGCGCATGGCAGCGTGGGAGCATGGGAGCGTGGGTGCGTCCATCCGTCCGTCTGTCCGTCCGTCCGCGCGTGGGAACGTGGAAGCGTGGGCGCGTGGGCGGGTGGGCGCGTGGACGCGTCCGTCCGTCCGCGTGTAGGAGCGTAGAAGCGTGGACGCGTGGACGCGTCCACCCGTCCGTCCGTCCGCGCGTGGCAGCGTGGGAGCGTGGAAGCGTGGGCGCGTGGGCTGGTGGGCTCGTCCGTTCATCCGTCCGTCCGCGCGTAGGAGCGTAGGAGCGTGGGTGCGTGAACGCGTCCGTCCGTCCGTCCGTCCGCGCGTGGGAGCGTGAGAGCGTGGATGCGTGGGCGCGTCCGTTCGTCCGTTCGTTCGTTCGCCCGTGCGTGGGAGCGTGGGCGCGTCCGTCCGTCCGTCCGTCCGACCGTCCGTCCGTCCGTCCGACCGTCCGTCCGTCCGTCCGTCCGCGCGTGGGAGCGTAGAAGCTTGATCGTGTGGGTGCGTGGGTGCGTAGGCGCGTGGGCGCGTGGACGCGTATGTGTACGCGTGTGTGTAATCTCCTCCACGCGCGACCCGAAACTGGCGGAGGTTTGAGCTAGAACGCTAGCGCCTAACTAGCGACAAAAATTGGAACCGTACAAAGTCGACGACGACGACGACGACGTTAATAATAGTAATGACGTTTCTTAATGTAAAATTACTTAAAATCTGACTTTGCATCGCAATATCTCCGCTCGTAGTGCATGCAGAGAAAAAATAAAAACACTTTTATTATGTAATTCGTACCCAAGCTATCGATTGAGCCTATTTAGAATTTGATCGGTTCAGTCGTTTTTTAGATATAAAAATCTCAGGTGCTCGCATCTCGCCGGCTCGCGTAAAGATATACGGTAGCTTCTCGGGCGTCGTATATCTCTCGATATCGCTCGATATACTTGACACCCGAGACACTAGCGTGTCTCTTGATTATTATTTTTTAATAGCAAATTAAAATGTAGTATTGTAAAATAACAAGATCAAAGTAGTTATTTTTGCAATATTAGCAGGTCTGTATTTCTTTTTTGCATAAATAACATACACATTATTGCTCAACGGAAATCGCGAGAAGGTGGTGACTTCTTCCGTCATGAAATATGAAAAATTATCGCCTTTTATATTGCAATAATTTTTATGTGTAAATTTGTTTCTTTTTATATTACAATATTTTAAAATAATTATCTTATTATTTTATAATACATAAAAAATATGTTTAGCATAAATTTCCATAGGGTATAGACAAAGTAGAGAGGATAGAAGGATAGATGGAAAAATAGATACAAGGATAAAACATAGATAGAGAAAAAAAGCATTTGTGAGCAGAAGTGTGTGAAGTCTATATTAAGGCCATTATATGATTGATAATTCACGATAAATTTGAAATAAAATTTGTAAAATCATGAAAATTAAGATGTGTATTTAGAAATATACATATGTACTTCTAAATCATCTAATGTTTTCTATATTGCACGAAACACAATATTATAAATAAAATTATATTCTTATTCTATTACGAATTATAAATTATCTAAAATAACCTTTACATTAGAGATACTAAATCATTTTTTCAATTTTTTTAAACATCGGAATTTGATAGAATTATCCGTGTTTTAGAATAAAAATATTGGGTTGGAACAAAAGTTCGTAACGTTTTTTTAGCTTAAAATTATATACACAATATTTTCGTCAAAAGTGAATGAAATTTAAATTTTAAAAAAAGGATTTTAATGCTTGAAATCTTTACTTTCAAAAGCTTATCATATTTTTTGAGTTTATGTTTATGAGTTTGGTAATTTTTATATATAGGAAATTGTGAGCTGAAAAAGATGGAAAATTTTCTTCTTACTTTGTTGGTTTGTAACGTGCCCAAATTAAATTTAAGAAAATTTTTGACTATCTGTTGTGAAAGCCTAAAGCTTTCCCTACAAAATCATTTTTTACAAATGTTCCTACGATTTTTTATTCTTAAGTTATTCGCAAGTTAAACAGGGATTCTGACTTTGATTGCTCATAACTCCAATAAAAGTCAACATACCGTAATTTGTAAAACAGATTCTGAAAGCGAAACTTTGCTCTATCAAATGATGTCATACTAATTTTGTAAAATATAGAAATTTTTAAATCATAGAAATTTTAGAGCTAAAAAACGCTACGAACTTTTATTCCAGCCAATAATTATTATAAATTAATTACTATAAATAATATAATTAAAATATTATAATTATTATAAATTAAGTATTATAAATAATGTAATTAAAATAATATAATAGAACAACAATTGTCGTGCGTGCTATTCGCGGTTGCTGGTGCAAAATCAATGGAATTTTTATATTATTTTAAAACATATGTGTATTACTTGTTGGAACATACAGTGATGACAAGTTCGAACGTTTTGATCCTGATGTGGATCCTCTTCAGCGCAATTTGGTGTGGAAAAAGCGAATTAGCAGAATGTTCGTCGCTGCGATCTCTCTTACATTGGTCCGATATTACGATCAAAGTTAAAATAAGTGTAAGTTAAATTCTTTTGAATGTCCAGATTCCATAAAAATAGAAGGAAGAGAGCATGGACGACCGACATATTACCATTTTAGACGTCTAACTGGATGTGGACTGATATATAGTTAGCTTATAAGATATTGTAAGCGCGAAGTACCGCGCCCGCACCGCGCGCACACCGCGCCACGCGACCCGCGCGCGCACCGCGCCTAGCGTTCCGAACGCACGCTGCGCGCACCGCGCCACGCGTTCGACGAAGGCCGCTACCCGCGGCCACCACTCCGGAGCCGGACCACGAGTATAAAACGGCCCGGCGCGAGACAATCGGGACCAGATCCGTCCCAGCAGCCAAGTAGGGCTGCGTTCGCAAAACATATACAGTGTGCACACTACACGTTCGGAAATATATAGTGGTACTCAATGTGCGTTTCGGTGGATCGTTCGGAAATGTTGAACAAGTACCACTAGTGTACCACAAAACCACTTGTCGAAAAAGCAAGCGAAGTCGGTGGAAGTCGATGTGTTATTGTTTAGACCCCTTCTTATCTTTCGTTGTCATCTGTATTATAACCTGTATCTTAACGACCTTATCGTTAATCTGTTATACCAGCGCAAAAATGTATAACATTAATAACATTAGTAAACATTATATTAATAAAAGAACGGCATTAAATCGTAATGAACGGGGATCTTCCTCTGCTTAATTCCAATAGAAATATAGTCGTGCAAGATGTACAAGGTAAGTTATTATCATTATTACATTAGCATTAAACTATATTAACAGAAATTGTAAAAATACTGTTTCAAATCTATTACAAGTTTCATTCTCAATATGCTTTGCTTTGATATATATTGAGAATGAGACTTGTAATAGATTTGAAACAATATTTTTCTACAACGCTAAATTATGTATTCTTATTCGCTATCAGAAATGTAATTATTGTTTTATCTTGCAGATAACAATATTTTAGACATCCCTATTTGTGAAGAAACATTGAACTTCTTTAACTTAGAATTTGCCGAGGAATTGCCCAATCGACAACGATACTTCAAGTAACACTAATATGATCTTTGAAAACAAGACAACTGGTAAAAATTTTTTTTGTTTTTAATTGTTTTTTTTACACATTTTAAAATAAATGTTTAAAGTAAAATAAATATTTTGAAGACATTCAAGAAATACTAATGTTAATGTAATTTTTACATGTAGTTTCTACAGCGTGTTGGAAAGATGACAACGAAGTGAAATGCTTTATCTATCTTTGGAAAGATCACCAAAAATATTTCAAAACTATGAAGAGTCGAGATGTATGGGCTATAATCAGTAATAAATTAAAAAAGACTAATCCTGAATGGAAGAACAAAACTCCGATTCAATGTGAAAATAAGTGGAAAGATATAAAAAGGAAATATATGGAAACAAAAGACCATAATAACACTTCCGGAAATGATCCCAAAACCTGTAAATTTTACGAGGAATTAGAAGAAATTTTGGGTGAAAAACTATGTGTTAAATCTATTGCTGTTGCTTCAAATCTTAATAATAAGAGAATAGACAAAACTTCCGAAGAAAAAAATTATTCAGAAGAAATAAATGAAGATTCTTCGTCATCGACCCAGAATGAAAAAACTCTTCAGCAAAAAAGGAGAAAGGTGACCAAACTTCAACATGAGCTAAAAGACTGGTCCGCTGCTCTTCTTGCCGTTGCAAAAGTTCGAGAAGACGTGAAGGAGCAATGTCACAGAGAAGTCATAGCTGAATCAAGGGCAACGATTAATGCGTACAAAGATATAATGAGTAAACTAATTGATAAGTTGTAAGGTTTTTATAGTTTCTTTGATGACTGCATGCAAGCAGAACACTAACATGTAATAAATCAATGCGCGGTATTCATAGTCCGTTTTTAAGAATTTTCATATTATTTTAAGTTTCCAGATTTAGTTTCCAGATTATTTTAAGTATTATTTTGATACTAATTTGACTTTAATTTATAACAAAATATTATATAAAATTATAAACAATCTGAGATGTAAAAACCGACTATGAATGCCTCACAATGATTAGATTCTTTATGAAGGTTGTGATAAAAAAATTGTAAGGCTTGGTCTACAAGTGATCGTTCCTCTTCTTGTTCGTTTCACAGTTTCACTCAACAAAATTCCTGCTACATGCAGAAGTAAAATTTTCTATCCGAATTTTTCACTTGAGGATGTCAATTATGTATTATGCAATGTAGTGACAATATCAAAAGCGAGCAAATTTGCTCAATTGATCAATGAGATTATAAATGTTTTAGTGAATTTGCTCATTTTTGTAACTTTTACTTAGAGTGATATACAATATATCCTCAAACATATACACAATTATAAATAAAATAAAAATAAAAATTTCCAACCTACTAATTGATCTTACCTCAGTCAAATTGCCTGTATTGATATATGGAGCTAAACACCATGACAATATTGGATATGCTTTATCACCTATTATAAATTCATTGTTGGGAAAAAAGACATTTTCATTAGCTGTTACTGGACGCCAAAGATCAGAATTTCTAAAAATCGTGGCATCATGAATGGAGCAAATCCGACAAAACAATCCGTAAATATTAAGTTTGCATCGCACACAGCCTGCAGCGTAATAGCATATTCTTTTTTTCTTGTCCTGTAGTAAATAGAATGAACCTACATAAACAGAACACAAGATTTAATGACAAGCAAGAATATTTTTCAGTACTTTCCATAAATTCTTCTCTTATAAATAATTGGATTTATCTTAGGTGCTGGAATTAGAATATGAGTTCCGTCGATTGCTTCAATCACATTAGGAAGAGAACCAATTTCTGAAAATCGATATTTCACCTCATTTAGTCGATCACTTACAGGCCATTTAATAAATCTCTCGGCTAAATTATTTAAGGCAGCCACAACTCTCCTCATAGAATCAGGCAGCATTGACTTACTTATGTCAAAGCGATCAGACACAGATCTATAAAAATAAGAACCGTGCATTATTAACTTCTTCTCTTTTTCAATATAAAAACTACATGTATTTGATAACATATTTCACATAAACTTATCTGAATGAATCAGGAGTTGCAAGCAACCACAGGACTGCGAGTAACTGTGTCCGTACATCTAAAGTAAATCTTCCACTTTCTGCTGTCCTCATAAAATAAGGTGTCAATATTAGTTCTAAATTTTCGAACGTTTTCTTCAATCGAAAATGTTCTCTAAATTGTTTTCCTGAATAGTTATGTATTATTATGTATTGTAGCTACGTAATCTTTAATTCTTGTGACACATTTTAAATTTATTCGGGTACGAAGTCGTGCTTCGAGCTCAATTGACTTTTGATTCCATAAATCAAATTCATCGTCACTGCTCTCCTCATGTTTAAATTTTTTTATATCTTTTGGTCTTAACAAACTGTGGTCAAACAAACTGTCTTAACAAACCCTTTCCCACCATTTACATAGATTCATAAAGTTTTTGTGCGTCGCAGCCTCGGGAGGGTAGGTCTGCTGGATTTAATTTTCCTGGTACATATCTCCAATCGTTAGGATTAGTGAGTTTTCTTATCTCTTGTACTCGATTCCACACAAAAACTGTCCATTGTTTCTCTCGACGTATCCAGGATAAAACGGTAGTGGAGTCACTCCAGAAATACCTCTTAATATGTTTATAATCTGTTGTTTTGTCGAAAGAATGCATCAATCTTGCTCTGATGGTAGCGGCAAGTAATTCGAGACGCGATATCGTTTTCTTCTCTCTTGGCGCTACCCTCGATTTTGCTTCTATTAGATGTACTTTAACATCGAGGTCTGACTTTACTCGTATAAATAAAGCGGCAGCGTAGGCTTCTTGACTGGCATCTACGAAAATATGGAATGTTATAGAATCTTTATCTCGTTGCGTGTCAAAAATCCAACGAGGTATTCTTAAGATTTGGAGAAAATTTAACTGCTGCATCCACTCGAGAAATTCTTTCTTGTTGTTTTGATTCATTGATCAATTTCTGTATCCCAGTCCAAATGTTGATCCCATAAACGCCGTAACATTAATTTTGGTTTAAATAACACAGGACAGATGAATCCTAAGGGATCAAACACTTTGCACGTCGACGAAAGTACAACTCTTTTCGTAATTTTCTCCGGTACTGTGTTCAATGGGAATCCTGATAATGTATCTCTCAAAGTATCTCTCTTAGTGTCCCAAAGAAGACCGAGCACTGAAGTTTGTTCATGTTGACTTTCCATACCAGTGTTTCTCCATTTTCTTAAATCGAATTTCGCTTCATTCATTAAAGAAATGGCTTCCCTTTGAAAAATTTGCAAATCAGTATATGAATCAACGCTTGTGACACAATCATCTACATAAAATGATTTCGCGAGTTTGTTACAGATAGCTTCTCTGGACTTAGAACTGATAATATTGTAACTTCGCTCAATGTGTAGTTCAATAATTGCTGCTAATAAAAATGGACTACTCGATACACCAAAAACAACTCTACGATGCCTATATGTTACGATGTTTCTTTAAGTAGAAACACACCTCCCACCACACTCCCACCACAAAAATCTCAGAACATCTCTATCAGACTGTGAAATACTTATCTGAAGAAAGGCTTTTGCGATGTCCGCTGATACTCCTATCTTTCTCTCTCGGAAACGATGTAACATGGCTGGAATAAGCTCGAGTAAATTGGGACCCGTTTCTAAACACTTGTTCAATGACGACGAGTCTTTCATTTTTGCTGAAGCATTGAAGACGGGTCTAATCCTAGTCGTACTTCCTTCTTTAACGACATGTCTGTGGGGTAAATAATAACCTTCACTTCTGACCTCACTTTCTGGTACCTTCTCAATAATGCCTCCAGAAAGCCAGTTATTGAAGACTGTTTCATACTCTTCGTATAAATTCTCCTGATAAAGTTTCTTTGTAGTTGATTTCAATCTCTTCTCAGCTACTTCTCTGTTATCTTGCAATATCGGATGATTCTCTTTCCAAGGTAATAGAACTTCATAACGTTTTTCACTATTAATTTTAGTTGTGTTTCGAAACAAAGTTTTCACTTCTGCTTGACGTGCCTCCTTAGTTTTACTTTCTATGGGATCTGTAATTCCTAGAGTGTCCAGTTTCCATAGATCTGACACGCTAGCATTCTCTGACATCATGGACACAATCATTAAAGTCGAATCTTCTTTGCTATTGTCGACTAGATTTTTGCTCATTAAAGTCCAACCGAATTTCGTCTCAATAGCTGTTACATTGTCGACTAACTGAAGGATCTTCCCAGTGAATAATCTGCCGGCAACGTCTGCTCCTATTAATACTGTGATAGATTCGTCTCCTTCTCCATTATCGGACAGTTATACCTCATTTTTTCTAAGTGCATCCTTCCACGGCTTATAACTTGACTTGGGAATATTGTGACATATAACTTCTTGTCGAAAAGCAATAAAATTGCACTTGTACGAACCATTGGGATGCTCCAAGTAAATCCGACATGCTTAGTGATTCTGCGGTTTGGTTCTGGCTCCTCCGAATAACAGATGTACCATGGTTTGTTCTCCTACGGTCTCATAGTCCAATTCTCTTGCTGCTTGATTCAAAATGTAAGATTTGTGAGAGCCAGTGTCAATAACAGCCCGTGCATTAATTGTACCTTTAGAACCTCGCAATTTGATTTTTAGCAAAGATAAAAATACTTTAGTATTCAAAAATACGTTAGCAAGTCCACTACTTACTTCATCAAATGCTGACTCACTTGACTCTTTTTCTGAGTCTTTATCCGTTTTTTCATCATTGATGATGATGTTTTTGCACAACAGCAAACAATGTCCTTTTCTACACCAAGGACACTTTTCTTTACTGCGACATTTTGCATAATTGTGTCCTACTCACAAACATTTAAAACAACCATGCTTATTCTTAATTAGGGTGACTCGCTGTTCCATAGACATATTCCTAGCCTTTTCGCAATGTAGACTGTCGTGACGTTCTCCGCAGAACAAACATTTTGATGTCTTTGTTTCCTTCATACTTAACAATCCGGCTGCTGTGACAGTATTCTGTTCTCGATCACTCTTTGGCTTCTTCTTATCCTTACTCTTAGTCGGATTGTCGGTTGCTTCAAAGCACGTCTTGGCCATATGAATGCGTCCTCGCTCTCCACCTCCTTTTCTAAAAATGCCATCAAATGCATGAGGCGATTTTTGGCAGTAACATTCGTGGCTGAAACATTCATGGTAACCATCGCCTGTTGCCAAGTCCGCAAAATTTCTTCTGGCAACGAGGATTCGACTAATGGGAACAACATCACAACGCACATATCCGTAGTTACGCCCAGTGATTCGAGCGCCCGCAAATGTGTCTCTAACTTATCATAGATGGAAGTCAGTGAGATATTCTTGCTTTTATTCAAAACCAATTTCAAAAGCTCCCGAACATAAAATTCTATAAGCAAGTCTTTTTTACCAAAACGAGATTTAATACTTTCTATGGCCTTCTCGTAATTATCCGCGATAGGAGGGAAACTATTAACCACTTCGTATGCGCGCGAATCCTTGACCATAGATTGTGAAAGATAGTGGAATTTATCTTCCCTCGATAATGTCGCGTCTTCGTGAATCTTTTGAAATGTGCTCCAGAATGAGAGCCAGTCTTTGATTTCGTCCCCAAATTTCTTTAATTCAATCTTAGGAAGTTTTAATGCGCGGATACTTTCCTGAGAAGCTATCGCCGGTTGCTAAGCTAACATTTGCGTCGGTCTTACTTCCATAAGGTTACTCAGTTCGATCTTTGCCTGATGATATTTGACCGCATATTCATCCGCGATCTCCACCTCTCTCGTAAGAGTTTCCTCTTCTTCGCCGGCACTAAGCATCGCATCTTAAAAAAGGTTTTTCTTAATATATAAATACAGCAAAATACCAATGCTTTCGATATCTTGCATCTTCCACGTTCTTTTGATACCTAAACGAAAAGATGGCAAAAAAATTATTTTAATATTACACGTAATTCCACTGTACGTGTTTTTCAACAGTTAGAATCACAATGAATAATTCGATTTCGTTGTAATTGAACGATCTTGTTTTCGCGAAGAGTTTTGTTCTCCGTTTCAATCGCAAGTTAAAATTACTAGAACGATCATGACGAGACCAACGTAACATAACTCCGAATCGCGCAATGACTATGTTAGTCACACGCATTTTAATCTCTCTTTATCTCTCTCTTTTTCTCTTTCCCATTCTAACTCATGTTTATTATCTCGTTTATATACTGATGCATGATAACAACTCCTTCACACACAGATACATAATAATTTACAAAATATTATAACTAATATGACATTATGATAATTTGTGCTTAAACTGAAACGTATGTTTACTGATCGCGCAGATGTGGATGGTTAACCATTTTCTCTTGATTTCTCAAAATTTTTATTCAACCGTACAAATTTATATGTATTAGTAAATGTGTATGTATATGTGTGTGCGTGTGTGT
>JANQDE010000115.1:420638-438381 GCA_037157785.1 Cephalotes varians | reverse complement strand
CGGGGCCAAGCATAAAATCAATTGGGGAATTGATAAGCGATTTTGATGGAACAAACAGTGATTTTCAACAATGGAAGCGACAAATTAATCAAATTTGCCGAATTTACAAACTAGACGATGGGACAGCAAGAGTTGTGGTTGCTTCAAAATTGAAAGGAAGTGCCAAACGATGGTTTCACTCGAAAGCTGAATATATTGAGATGGATCTAGCRACACTTTTGGAAGAAATGCGCACTGTATTCGACTCAAGACCAAGCAGAACAGCACGGCGACAACACTTTGAAGCGCGTAAGTGGCTACCAAAGGAAACATTTGGCGAGTATTATTATGAGAAGCTAGTCCTAGCAAATCAAGTACCAGTTGATTCTGACGAGTTAGTCGACTACATTATTGATGGCATACCGGATGATCAATTGCGAAATCAGGCGCGTATGCAAAACTTCGAAACCTCTGGAAAATTACTGGAAGCGTTCAAGAAAATAACTCTGCGACCGGAGCGTGGCAATCCCGGGAGTACACGTAAAGATAATCATAGTGAAGTGCGTAYGAGTAAAAATGTGGCCATGAAGAAGGGTGAGAGCGAACGTGTGAAAATTCAAGGAAAACGTTGTTTTAACTGCCAAGAGGTTGGACATGTGTCGAAAGAGTGTCAAAAAGAAAAGAAAACAGTGAGGGAATGTTACTTATGCAAAAACATTGGCCACCTTGTACGTGACTGTCCGCAGAGGAAAAACGGGGATCAGGAATCAAAAATCTCCGACAATGATCACCGCAAAATAATAAATTACGTGGTAAAAAAAGATCGGCGGCGTCAATCTTTATGTTTAGATACACAACTTGACACCGGAAGCCCAATAAGCTTCATCAAAGCTTCGGTTGTGCCTGAGGAATTTATAGCCGATTGTGAGAAGTCCTCAAACTTGTACGAAGGACTGAATGGATCAGAGATGACGGTACAAGGAACTGGTAATTTTGATGTCGAGTTGGATGGCAGAAAGCGGAATGATGTTCCTATCCTGTTGGTTCCGGACGAGACGATGCGAGTGCCGGCAGTTCTGGGGCGAGATGTTTTGTCAAAATTCGGGTGTAAGCTAACGCTACCAGATGCGAGTACTTCAGAAGCACAAACCAAAGATAAAAATGATGATGGACAAGAAATATTAAACATCGACGTTTATGAGCAGCCTAAAGTTGAACATTCCGTGAAGGTAAGCTCTGACGTTCCTTACGAGGTAAAAAGAAAGTTTTTGGCATTGTTCAAGCAGGAGACGCTGAGAGACCTGAGAAGCCTGAGACGGAAATGAAGCTAAAGCTCGAGCTGACAAATACCGAACCATTCCATTTTGGACCAAGAAGGCTCTCTTTCGATGAGAAACGTAAATTGGCGGAAATCCTGGATGACCTGAGCGAAAGGGGAATCATCCGTCCGAGCGAATCCAAATATGCTTCGCCAGTGGTGTTGGTAAAAAAACGTGATGGGAGATTACGATTGTGCGTAGACTACAGGGTACTCAACGAAAGAACCGCCAGAGATAATTACCCTCTCCCACTTATCGAGGATCAGCTTGATACTTTGAGAGGAAAGAAGTATTACAGTCTGTTAGATCTTCGCGATGGATTCCACCAGGTGGAAATGGATGAGGAATCGATACAATATACTTCATTTGTGACAACGCTGGGTCAATTCGAGTACACAAAGATGCCTTTTGGCTTGAAATCTGCTCCACCAAGGTTTCAACGTTTCGTAAATACAGCATTGTCAGATCTTTTAAAAACTGGTGATGTAACGGTCTATATGGACGACATTTTAATTTCTACCTTTTCACTAGACGAACATTTTGATGTTTTGAAACGAGTCTTTCGGAAGCTTGTAAAAAATAAATTGGAACTGAAAGTTGAAAAATGTAAYTTCTTATGCACTGAAATACRATATTTAGGATACATCGTTTCAGAGAAAGGGGTCAGACCAACGGATGAGGGAATAGAAGCTGTGAAGAATTTTCCAGCCCCGCGAAATAAGTTTGAAGTACAGCGTTTCATTGGATTATGCGCCTATTTCAGAAAATTTATGGAAGGTTTTTCAATCATCGCAAAACCGCTGTATCAACTGATGAGAAAGGACAATGAATTTAAATTYGGAAAAGTAGAGCTCGAAGCGTACGAGAAGCTAAAGAAAATGCTGGTTGATGCACCGATTCTCTCAATTTACGATCCACGGAAAGAAACTGAATTACATTGTGATGCGAGCAGTGTGGGCTATGGTGCAGTGTTACTGCAGCGATCGAGCGATAAGAAACTACATCCGATCTTCTACTTTTCAAAAAGGACAACTGATACAGAGAGTCGATACCACAGTTTTGAACTGGAAACGTTGGCGATTATTTATGCACTGAGGAGGTTCCGCACATACCTACAGGGCATTAAGTTTAAGATTGTCACCGATTGTAATGCTCTAAATTTAGCACTTAAGAAGAAGGAAATCAATCTAAGGATAGCCCGGTGGGCACTTGAGCTGCAAAATTATGACTACACCGTCCAACATCGTTCAGGAAACAAGATGCAACATGTGGATGCCTTAAGTCGAGTCGGAAGTATCTTATTAATCGAAGGAACAGCAGGAGACTTTGATCTAGCAGTGAAACAGAGCAGAGATGAAAGAATCAAGAACGTGATGAATCGACTCGAAAAATCAGAGGACAAAATGTTTGAATTACGAAATGGTCTCGTTTATCGCAAAGAGGGAGACAATCTGTTATTTTGGGTTCCAGAAGAAATGGAGAAGAATGTCATCTTTAGATATCATGACCAAATGGGACACTTTGGACCTGAGAAAACGAGTAGCACTATTTTGCGAAGCTATTGGTTCCCAAAGTTGAGGCAGAAGGTGAAGCAGCACATCAGCAATTGCTTAACTTGCATAAGCTACAATCCGCCTGTGGGAAAGGCGCAGAGCTCGTTGCATAACATACCGAAGGGAAACGCGCCGTTCGATACTGTCCATGTGGATCATTTTGGTCCAGTCACCAAAGAGTCATCAATGAAATATATTTTGCTTGTAGTGGATGGGTTTACCAAGTACGTAAAACTGTATGCAACGAAATCAACGTCGAGCAAAGAAGCAATTGTGGCACTCCGAAATTATTTTACGTACTATAGCAGACCGCGCCTGTTAGTATCTGATCGAGGGACAGCGTTCACATCGGAGGAATTTGAGGAATTTTTGACGACAAACAACATTAAACACATTTTGATYGCTACAGGTTCTCCGCAAGCTAATGGCCAGGTCGAGAGGATCAATAGAGTCATAAAACCAATGCTGGGAAAACTCATAGAAGACAACTCCACTAGGAACTGGACGAGCACACTGGGCGAGATAGAATTTGCCCTCAATAATACCATCAGCCGAAGCACAGGGGAAACGRCAAGCAGGCTCCTGTTTGGTGCGGATCAGCGAGGAAAAGTCATCGACAAYTTAAAAGAGATGCTAGAAGAAATTAAACCAAAGATCGATATTGACAAAATCCGCGAAAAAGCAGTTGTTAAGATAGAGTCTGTACAACGGGAGAATGAAAAACGAAATTGTAAAACAAAGTGTAAAACGAATACCTACAAGGTTGGAGACTTGGTAATGATTAGAAATTTTGGGCCGTCAACGGGAAAACTGACACCACAGTTCAAAGGGCCGTATGAAGTTGTTAAAGTCTTTCGAAACGATAGATACTTGGTGTCTGACCTTGAAGGTTTCCAAAATACACAGCGTCATTATCAGGGAGTATGGGAAAGCAAAAATATGAGGCGATGGRCATCAAMCATTAATCCTGAAAAGRAAGAGATATCCGACATAACGTAAACCGTAATTGAGTAAAGAGYACGGAGAATAGAACTTTATTTGTTATTCTTTCATAGTTTGTAAGCCTAAGTATTATGTAAAAGTTATTTRTGTTAAAGTATTTCTGTTTTATATCAATTGTTAAGTAAAAGAGAAAGCAAAGATTCGGGACGAACTTTTGTCAGAATGGTCGAACTGTAGTGAATCAGATTATTAATTTTGATTTTCGCGCCATATTGGACCGACCGTCAGAGCGCCGAGATAGACTTCCGGTTTCGAGAGAGTGAGTTGTTGCCCGAGCAGAGTTCGTGTCGTTGCGTTTGTACGTTTAATATATACAACTTGCTATCCAAGCCATATCGGTCATTCAATAAAACCGTAGGTATTATTTCGTTTCCTACACCTGTATAATGTAACTTGCGTGATAGTTTGTAAATTATCGGCGGATATTCATCATTCAATTTAATGTGACACACTTTTGTTCGGACTTACGAAAAATAATTTGTAGCTTCGAGATATGTTTAAATAAACTTTTATCAGTAAATAAATAATAAATCAGAAAAAATATAGTAAATCAGAAAAACGAGAAAATATCAGAGCAATAGATAAATCATTCTCTAGTTGATGCCTGCCTAATAAAACAAATGGAAAAACGAACGAACGTTACAGAACATGATACACGCGTGTTCGGTTCATTGCTGATGTCAGATCGTTCGTTCTTTGGAAAAGAGTATAAAGAAGAGCGATGAGGGGAGCTATGAAGAAGGATCACCTGCCGCTTATCGCTTGTAACAAGCTGTCTTAAATCTAACATTTTTTATTCGTGCTCTCGCGCAAAGAGGAAGCAAGATATTTCGCGGGAAACGATTCCTTACAGAGAATTATTTTTAAGATTGCCTGCTCGCATGAAAAAAAAGGCCACATGTGCACTAGTAACTTCGCTCTTTTCGCTACGCTTTTTCAATGCGGATATACTTCCACTTTCATAAAGCTATCAGCTACGGCGTAAACCGCTTAATCGCCCCTTCTTTCATGCTAGTTTCGTTGGCTTAAACAGAGCTTATGCTCTTCGCACAGCATTGTTTTCCCACTTACTGTCCCCCAAGCAAAGGAGCTCACGCAAAATTTACATCTCACTGGTGCCATCGTGTGGCTCTTTCTACGAGAACTCGATCGAGCGAAAGCGCGACCAGATTATCTCTCGTAGCTTCCCGTGTAGTTTAAGTATATTTGCTTGTCGTTTAGCAAAATGAAATTCAAACTTCTCCGCGAACAATTTAGCGTTCTAATCGGCAAATGCTTTGTTTGACGATCTATTATTGATTGTGCGGCTGATTACGGCAACATCTAAACAGTGATCGTAACAGTAGATTTGTATACCTTTTTCAGTCTTATTTACCGATAAATATATTTATATTTTTCAGCTTTATTTACTGTACATTTTCTTTTTATGTCTAAGTTCTTAGTTGCTTTTAATTTAATTCGTTTACATTTTTTTAATGTATATCATTTTGCTTTTTAACTATTATTATTGCAATATTTTATCAGCCTCATTTTCTTATCATTGTGTTTATCTCTTTTATCATACGTGCTATGTTTTTTTAAGATTGTATTTCTTTATCTTTAATTTTTAGACTTAGAGTCTCAAGCAGCATTATTGTTGATATCTCCTTTGATTGTGCAATTTCAAATCCGCGTTTTGTTGTATACTGCTGTATAATTTTTAATTATTGTCACTGCATATCAATAAAATAGTTATTATCATTAACATCTAATTTTTAACACACATAATTTTGAATAATATAATGATATTTATCAAAATACATAAAGTTAGTTAACCACAATGTTCAATGATAAATCGTAATCAATAATTTGGAAATCTGAACGAAAATATCAAGTAATATCATTAGATAATGATATTGATATGTAAATGTTAGATAATGATACTAAATTGTAAATGAATTGTAAATCTAACATAGATTAAATGCCGTATCACCGACAGTGAATGCGCATCATTTAATGAAGCATTCGCTGAATTAACCACTTCATATATTTCTATCAATATTAATTATGGACACACGCTAATAAATGACAAAGTGAAATGTACTGGGAATATTCGGTCGTGATTGCTCGGTATATTTTTAAAGCCTGTACAAAAACTAATTAAATTAACAATAAATTATTAAATTATTATGAGAAGTGTAAGAAAAATATGTTTACTTCACTGACGTTACATTAAAAACGATAGAATAAAAGCTAAACTTATTAAATAATGACGGTGAAATTCTGGATGGACGATCATGATGAAACTAAAATGAAGATGGATATACGGGAAATGGTAACGTTCTGGGATGGAATAGTTCATCCAGCACAGATGGGTCATTAATTCATCATAAAGTCGGATTAATTAATAAAAATTACTTGCAAGTAATTGCCAGCTCAACAAAGTGAACGCAGAAAACGGTGTAGATGATTTCGCAAATTTAAGTAAATTCGCAGCGTTTTATCCGAAATAAAAGATGACTATGTCTGTACATTCATAGTTTTACAAATAAGATTTAAATTTTTAATTTCAAATTAGAGACTACAATAAATAGAAAAGAACAGCTTTATATGAATAATTTGACATATATATATGATACATAATGCAAAGTTTGTTCGAATTGATCATCGAGATATTTGAATAGATGATGTGTAGATTAGTATCGAAACCTGTATAGATTAGCTTCGTTACAATGATCGGGACATGACCGAAATATACCTATTTTGACGCTTTCGACATACATATTGCGTGCTGAAAACGACCACGTTGCAAGGATGATTAATTTCGTTCCTAAATTGGCTTTGAAAATTTTCCTGTGATTAAGTTATAGCTGCATTACTTGAGAGTAGATCGTGACGAAGAGTAATGACGTATCGTCGCGTGCCGGCGCGGGAATGCGGTCGCATTTTAAATTCATATCGTTCCCTCTATGAAAGTACAAGTTATGATATATAGGGCGACAAGTGTTAACGGCGAATAACATCTCAAAGTTCTCGGAGCAAGTAGCTTTGTAGGCGCAACTAGGCATATCTATTTGTGTATATTCATATACGTTCGTATCTGTAGACCTATATATTTGCGCAGGCGGCGGTTAAGCCGTTCAGATAGAGTCAAGCCAATTGCATAATCCGAGGTAAGGTAGAACTTCCCAAGTGCGCAGTTATTATCATTTCTAACAGCCATATCGACCATTTTCGCAAGGGAGATTAGCCATTACCGCACGATCGGAACGTGGAAGCGCGCAGTAGCACGGCTTACTTACTTATCATTGATTGAACAATTCGTAGCTGTGATCAAAGGCGCGGTTATTACAATAGGAAACGAAACGAGCGGTGCCGAGACTTTCATTGTAACTGCGTTATTGTAACTCTTTGTGAGAACCGCGTTCATCCGCGTGCATCCGGCAAAAGAGACTAATTAATATTTTTCCGATACGTAAGACTGCGAAGAATAATAGGAATACTAACTGACGCGTGCACATTTTATTCCGATAACGAATTAGCCTCTTTCTCTGCATGGCACATCGAGGATTCGTGGTCAGATTAAAAATTTATCTCACGATAGTTTTTTTCATTTCAAAAATTTCAGGTAATTGCCACGTATTTTTACGCTACAATAACGCGAACGAAATTGATGCAAATAGAGATAATGAGAAATTTCATATCGACACGAATGAAATTGCGTATTACACATCGTATGCCGTTACTTCAAAACAAGCCGTTTTGTATATGTATGATCGAATAAGTCTAATTAACTTTTATCTGCAACGTTAAATCGCGGATGTCAACTGATACCTTGTGTTTATCCTCCAAGGGCTAATGCGCAACGGCACACATTATTTCCCGACGCGTCAGATAACGCAGACTTATACGCGTGGGCAATGTATTACGATATTATCGTTCCTGCACCGGAGGATGCATCCCTATATTCTATAATAGTCGTACATTACGAAATTTGTATGCATGGCGTACAGAAGAAGCGACGTTGCGTTTTACGTGAACGGAATAACGCTTGAATTACGCTTGTTGTGCTTTTCTTCGTGAAAGTAACTCGCGTGCATTTTCTCGCGTGCATGAACCGCGCCTTTTCACTGACGTTTCCGACGGCTTTGCAAGAAACGATGGCTTTCGTCCTACTCGTTGACCCGGAGCCAAATTATTTCGCTTAGATCGATACGTCTAAACCTCGGCGCCGTGGCATTTCGCGGTTCCTACCGATTCATTCGCGTCACTCGCCTTTGGGTTGTACACGAAAATTGTATATACCTCGCAACGTGGTAGCCCGGGCGCGAAAGGGCGTAATCCATGTAGACTAACGTGTACACACGCAGCGTGCACAGACACAATGGAGCCAAACTTACCTAACGACTGTTATGTCTGCAACCGCACATGTATAAACAGTGAAGTGAAGCTGCCTTCCGAGCACGGCCACCACGAAGATACTTCCAGCATCTACACCGACCGTCCTCTCGTTTTCCTCTTCACGACGCCAATTACGGCACGCCGAATCCGCCGCTTTCTATTTTCGCCGTATCATCCCGCCGCTATCATCCTATAAACAGAGCGTGTATCACTCGAGCATGGCCAATTATGAAACGCGCGCGAATGCGCAATGTGTGCTTCGTACGTATAATTGGGTGACGTTGTTACACTCGATGCAATTCCTACGAATTCTCTCTTTGGTTTTATCTGATAAATGCGGTTTGGGTCGGCCGCGCAGATCACAGATTATTTTCAAGTGTTGAATCGTCACCAATTATTGTGAGAATTCAAATAATCCGTATTGTAACGTATAATGCGCACATATACATTTGTTTAGAGAACGTTTTTATGAAATTAATAGAGGAGAAGATGATATTATTATAGTGTGTAGTATATGTTTAACAGTTCGCCTTAACATTTCCGTTATTAGATGGCAAATTCTAGTGATTATTTATGAAATTTGTTTAATAGTTTATCGTTATATACATATAAATATAACGGCGCTAATATTTCAATACACAATGGAATTTATTAAGCATTTTGAGCATTTCGAGACGTTTTTAAGGTATATTTTAGCATTTAATTATATAGATTTCTTCATTCTTTTTAAATTTGGGCATATCACATGATATATATATACGTTTTTAAGGTATATTTTAGCATTTAATTATATAGATTTCTTCATTCTTTTTAAATTTGGGCATATCACATGATATATATATATATATATATATATATATATATATATATATACAGGGTCGATACAAACGTTGTTCTATCTTTCTTGGCATTTAATAAATAACAGAAACAGAATGATATCTGTGTCGATTGTGTCACCAAGTGGAAAACCTCCACACTTGACAATGAATGTTTTATTGATTATTTAATATTGTATTTTTACAATTTGTGCACTTTTCGTGTTATGCAAAATTAAACAATACTTTTGCTAATATAACCTCTTAAACTGATAATTTATGGTTTTTTGAGGTTTTGTTTTCGGAATAGTTATTTGATAATAGTTATTAGTAAATCGATTGTAAGTAATTAGTAATTACTTACAATCGATTAGTAATTAGTAAGCTTTATTGCTAATCTATAGTTTATGTATTTATGTTTACATATATATATATATATATATATATATATATATTTAGTACTGACAGCAGCCTACATGCGAAAGAAGTTGTATATACGTGTATATTTTGCAATGTTTTTTGCAAATATATAATTTTTAATTTTTTAAATATTTTTTGTAAATATATAATTTTGTAATTAAGTACTGCGTTCTTTTAAAGACAAACAAACAAAACCAATTTTTTAAATCTACTTGTGTGAGGACTACATTATTATTCCTGTTTCTTTTCGAACCATTATACAATGTCGTGATTTATAAATAAGGTTCGTAATAACATTCTAACGTTTTAATAATAAATAAACATTTTTTATACTATGAGTCTAAAATTAATTGTACAATACTTTGAATGTAATCGTTAAATTTTTAATTTAAATATTAATTATTAACAAAGTTATTGTACAAAATTGTATTGTAAATGGGGGAGACCATTTTATTCTCTATAGAAATATAAAAGTACAGGGGACATATTTTTACATTACAAATTAATTCGATAAAATTAACTCGAACAGTTTATTAGAATGATAAGCTTTGCATTTAAATCTCGGTCAAAAAGAACTTCCTGTTTCGCTGTTCGCACGCATGTTTACGCACGCCCATGTATGAAATTTGTCCGCAAACATTTATGAAGTTACATAGTTGACTGTGAAATAAAACAGCGTGTATCATTGTTGCGCGATGTTGTTGCAGTTTACCGTAAAATCTCTACATTAGACCCCTGAGTATAATACTGATGCATTTATTTACTTTACTTGACTGGCGGGGAGAAATACGACGCCATAGGGAAAGGACTGGTGGCGATTATTCGAATTTTCCCAAAAATTTATGTGCCCCATTATATGCGTAATGATACCCTTTAAGAGATGAAAATCGAGAAGTTAAAGTTATTTTCCGTAGCTGTTTTTACGTGGAGCCAGCGGCACTTTTACGACATCGATCGAATCCTGTTTGCATTACTGATATTGGAAAACTGCCCGATGATTTTATCGGTGTACCAATACATGTATAATCTTCGTACAGGCAATCGGTTCACGATGGTTCTTTATATCGGACAGGATTCAGGCGATTGCCCATATGACCCTGCTGTCGAGTCAAGCGGACCTGCCTGCGTGACTGTGCGCGAACGCGTATGTTTACACATATCATGCTCTTTCCATTCGAACAGGCCGCGCTATGTGGTAAAACCGCGATCCCGCAATAGGACTGGTCCCGGCCGGGCCAAAGCGATATAATGGGAATACTTCTCCCGGGTGCATTCTGCCTTTTGTACATTAAACAAGTGCGCGCAAGCCCGCGCTCGTGTTTGCTGGGAGCGAGATATGGAGGGACATCGAGGTGGCTGGCGAACGCAGGCAGGGTAGTGCACCAGGGCGAGAGCACCATGTTCGTGGTTTGATTTACACACGGCGCAAACCGTGTCGCTTTTACGTGGCTCTGAGGTCGTTTCGCCAAAACTGCGCTTACCGATCCGGGGAGTTAGAGCATATGCGCGTAAACTTGGTCGACGCCATACAGAACGAAAGAGACGTCGCTCACGATACTATAATCCGCTTTTCCGATTTTCGTATTTGGTCAATAACGAGCAATATTTATAACGTATAGATTTACGACAGGACTCACGACAAGCTTCTAATAGGGACTTATATGGTCAATAATACCGTAATTAGTATTATTATAAATATTAATAATATTATTGATTGTGTGTGTAGTTAATATTGATGGAGTGTTGTAGAATATCATCTGTGATCCAAATTTCTTAATTCTCGAGCATTAC
Source organism: Cephalotes varians (assembly GCA_037157785.1). Taxonomy (NCBI): domain Eukaryota; kingdom Metazoa; phylum Arthropoda; class Insecta; order Hymenoptera; family Formicidae; genus Cephalotes; species Cephalotes varians. Next base: position 427,122 of record JANQDE010000115.1, on the reverse strand, counting down.
TCATTGTGGTGGTAAATATTCTCTAAAAATTTGTTGATACTGACAGTATTACTGACCCCCTCAGTTGTACTCTATACTCTCTTTTAAAGAGAGCTACACTCTTTAAAGAGTGTAAGCTTTTTTTAAAAGCAAAAAGCTTTGTCTATTTCGTTGCGGCAATTATAAGAATATTTAATTATGAGAGAATTACGTGAGTTGTCTAATGTTTGTCTAATGTTACATAAAATTGTTTAAATAGTATTATCAAGGTAATCCTCAGTAAAAATTTTAAAAAACTTTATATATAAATTATTGTACGTTCTTTCTCTTTCCGATTTATTTTTCCGGATCGGTTTTATATAGCACGATATATATTGGAAATATCTTTCGCGAAACTATTGAAAGATGGTCTACACGTTATTCCGAAGAAAATATATCGCGGGATGAAGTTTCATATCACAATATTGTCTGAAAATGAATGCTTATGTAGCAAGTTTGTGTATTTTGTATAAAATTAGTAATGTGCATAAATTCATAATGTATAAATTCTTTATGAATAAAAAGAAGAAATGTCGAATGAGATGTATTTTTGCTTTACTGCACACTGTTATGGATAAAAAATAAACAAATTCTAATTAATTAACAATAATATAACGTAATAAATCTCTTTCCTTTGTAAGAGGAAAACGTAACTTGCTGTTATTCTTTTTGCCCTGCGGTGTATTTTTTTCCTGGCAGGAGCATACGTTACCATACCTCTGCTCAAGCATTGTGTAAGGAATATGATTTATATAGTACGTCCATGTCGCTTTTACATGGTTCTGAGAGTCGTGCCGACAATGCCGTCCTTTCTGACTCGGAATACAGAGCGTGCATAAGTTAAAAGTAACATAAATGGTCATACAAAAATAAAAGAACTATAAAAATATACTATAAAGATATACGTACGTATTTCACTAAATACCATGTGTTTATAAATTTGATATATATGATATATTTAAAAATCTATTAAATTTTATTAATATCTGTTTAATTTTTATAATTAAGAACTTTATAATAAAGAGTTTTATTTTGGTAATTAGAGCTCTTTTAAGATGTTTTTTTTCAAGATGTATCATCCCAACAGTCAACAAGTCTTTGCAAAGTAAATCGTAATTAAAAATATGTTAATATTTATACTTTAAATAAGCTATACACATAAAAGATGTGCGAATAATATTATATTTTTATTTAACGACATATTTTTATTGTTTATTTACATTATTTATTATAAAAAATTAAATTATTTTAAAAGACAAATAATAAAAATCTCAATTTTTTGTATAAGTTTTAAATATTCAAGATGATTTATGTAAAGTTGCATTGCGATGCTGATATTAATTGTTTTGTAAATAAATAAATAAACATAACATAAATTCTATTTATTTATAACAACTAATCTTTGTATTGCAAAGTAACTTTACATCAATCATCTGGAATATTTAAAGTACTTATATTAAAAGATTGAGATTTTTGTTATTATTTCTTAACTATGTTCCCATCAGAGCATACTTTTACTTTTTTATTGAAATAATTTTTGAGAGATTCTAAATCACCGCTAAATTTTTTTGTATTATTTTTAAATGCGATCTAGAATAATTTGTAACATTTGTTTACTGTTTTGAAAACATATATAATACATATTTTTAAATACAAATTTGCTGTACAGACAAAATTAGTAAGCAATGTTATTCGTTTATATTCATAAATATTATGCTCGTTTCTATCAATTTCATCATTATTATATTACATCTATGAGCGTTGCGAAATTATATTGTTACTCTCAGAGGCACAAATAACTATTAGATAACAAATAATTATTAGAGTGAAAAAATGAAGAATGCATGGCAGCATGGAACCACTAGCACTGAATACATTCATATAATGAATTGTACATTGAATTGATCACATTAGACATATCTATTTTAGTATTATTGTCCATAATGTTTGGTTCATTTGTGGGATTTGATATTCTCTCTTTCTTCCTCTCTCCTTCTCTCTGTCTCTCTCTATCTTTAAATTGTAATGCTAATCCAATTCTATTTCGGATAATTATGTGCAGCACGCGTGAAAACTTAATATTGTCTACGTATCATGATTTTGGACATAATATAATTGATTAATTGTATCAATTAACGAATAAAATTAACGATTCAGCTTGCTACTATGGTGAAATTAATAATGTATCTGGCAAAACCATTTATTTGCTTATAGTAATTAATTTTGTATCGACGAATATCAGATATCTGTAATATTTATCAGATAATTCACGTTTTTGTTACCTCGCAGGCAGAATTGGGAAATGCATAAGCTTCAAAGACACAACTTCAGTTATTCGAGTCTTCAATTCCGACTCTCCGCGCTAATTAAATCCATTGACGAATAGCAGAAGTGTCAAATGGTTGAACGAAGATAGGAAGCGTATAAAGATCGACCCTCGTCGTGTTCAAAGGTAACACAGCAAAAGCCGTCATCATTAGATACGCTAGACTGCGGGAAGCATCGTATGAGGAAGGGGCTACCAATGTTTGTAATCAGTCGCCTAGGTTGTTAGACATGGTTACATACGGTTACGGTTGGAGCGACCATGAAAGTATCCTTTTCAACAGGTCCTGTCTTTTGAAACAGGTGTGGATAACCAAAGCAAATAGTGTCTTTAATGAACTCCTGTAGAGTTATCGCGTCACGTAAGAGAATAGGTTTACATTTCATGTTGCCGTATAATGTTTCGAAGATAATTTATTGAGTAAAATAAATTATTGTTAAACATCGAATCGCGATTTATATTCTGAAAAATTAAAATAAAAAGAATTTTATATTTTTTAATTAAATATCAGAGAGAAAGAGGGATTATACGCATGAACAATCAATCTTGATCCTTTTCGATCATTTTATACTCCTCCAGACCTGTGTGAAGTTAGCGGTCGACTTCGATATTCGAGTCTTTAATTATTAATTTTTCAATTAAGAATATGCAAATGAAAAATCTGTTTGGAAATGTGCAAACAAAAATTTATTGATTCAAGGCATATATTACGGAACTTTTCGAAATAAATTCGGAATTTCGGAATCGGAATCGTTTAATTATTTCCTAGATTTCTATTGTGTTTTCTAGGGAAAATGGAATATTTTCGATCCATTCTAAGGTTTATTTAATATAATTATCTCTTAGTTGGAGGGACTAGGGTGAAGTTGAACTCCTCCCTGAAAGATTGTTTTGTTAATAATTTTTTTACTAGAAGTGTGCAAACGAAAATTCGAAGAATGCATAAATGTGCAAACGATGAGCAATTGAATAAGCTATAGAAAATTAATTTTTTTTAATATTGGAAGGCCAACTTTACACGGGCCTTTTCCAGAGAATATTTAATTAAGAAATATAATATTTCCTTTCTTCTTTTCTAATTTCTTAGAGTATCGATATATATGTATTTGAAGTTAAATGAGATTCTTTTACATAGCTATTCTCTCATCTGGATAGTAACTTGGAATGGGACGGGATAGCGGCCGGGATAAGAGGCGCGTACCGGAAAAGGGGAATTAATCAGCCGAGAAGTTTTCTTCGTGGAATGTTAAGAAACTACAAATTAAATGACTGCGCCTTTTTAAGCAACGTTAAGTGGCTCGCGAGAGATAGCAGTCGATTTCTTTCCCTCGTCACTGTTTTTGCACGCTCTATAGCGCCATTTAAAGAACGGCGCAACGTCTATGTTGTGAATCCATCACGGGATCTTTCCGTCGTCGTGAAAATGCATCAATTAACCCGTCGTCCACCATCTGGTCTCCATTAGACGACACTGAATTTTTGCTTGCACTCCTCGCGCATCAAACTTTCTATTTAGATATACATAGTACTAATTTAAATTTCATTAATAAGAAAAGTATGTGCGCGGAGTTTTATCTATTTATATATACTATTAACATATACTACGAAATAACAATTAACTTGGGAATACTAAATAATTGTATTTATTGTATTATTCTATGTTTGCAATTCGGATCGGAAGATTGGATTGAAGCTTAAGAATAATGAATATATTTTTGCTATTCTTCTCGCAATACATTAACTTCATGTGCTTTAATTACTACAATTTGCAGAGATCGTTATGAGTCTATTAACTACGCCGTTGTACCGCTGGCAACTAGAGTGGCACTTGCTGGAGGGTAATGCCAGCCCGTTTTATCGTGTTTCCATCTCTTAAACCGACTTAACACTTACTTAGCTTACTAATTGCTTCGATAAAATTTAATTTGCGGGTGTGGCACCCTGATTACGCGGCCATTATTTAGAGAAATTGTCGGTGATATTGTCGGACACAATGCATATCGTTTATATGTATGTTCTCCAAGTTAAAAGGGTATTATTAGAATTTTCACACACATAGTGAGAAACAATTTCAAATTGCTATTGCTAAATATTGTTAATCTCTGAGTCTGAGAATTACATTATTGTTCATGGCTTGGCACCATACTCTCAAGGAATGTCACATACCTGTCTGAGACAGCAGCCAATCGGCTGATCGGTTGACGACACATAGATTAGGCATCTCTAATATTTCATCAACGGCGTACCATATCTGAGATCAAACGCGCGAGTTTTCTAGGTGTCCGGAAATTACATGTCATTGCCAGAGCACAGAAAGAACGTAAAAGTAGTCTGCATCTCATACACGCTGTTCGAACTGCAAATCTGGCGCGAAATTAATTCCCGATTTTTCTCGCGGTACAAGCGTTTGAAAGAAATTTTAATCTATAAATATTACGTCACATTGTGTTACGTCATTATTACTGTTAATGTTTACATTATAATTTTCTCAGTTAATTGGCAATCATTACGAAAGCTTTGGCACTTATTGCACATACATATACGTTTATTTGTTACAAATAGTCATTTTTTAGTTGTTTGTTTGCAGAAAAAAACAGAAACAAAGAAAAAAAGGAACTATTAAAAAAAACAGATTTTCATTCCTCCACAATCAGTTATTATATTAAAATAGTATTTTAAAATTAATACTACAAAATTTTAATGACTCAAAACATTAAAACTTATTTTTTGGAAAACTTTGTTTTTTGAGTTGTATCGTGTTGTAGCAATAGAGCGATATATTACAAGCTGCAATTACGCGCGTTTTACGCGAAGCAGATAAATGCGAATTTCTTTATATAAAACATCGAGAATCGTAAAGCCACCGTGAAGCGCGATTCAGCTGTAAGAGACACATGCGACCGGATTTTATTCCCAGTTGAAACAGAGAGGAAGCTGGAATATGTCGCGATCAACGCTGCAACGTGATCCTCGACCCGGCGGTAAATGACGCGCGCGGAAGGCCAAAAGAAAGCGCCGCGCATAGATGACCACGAGAAATCCCTCAATTTCGCGTTCAATAAATTGCCCGTCTGAGAAAAAAGAGAAACTAGAAGTGCACACGGCAAAGCAGGATGCGCTTCCTGCGTACGGTTGATGAATTTCAATACCTTTATTTTTATGGACTCTTTCCAGGAACACATCCGCGATAGAGTCCCGCGAGAGCTCGTCGACAACCGTCGTCTTCTTCGAATCGTCGAATCAAAATTGAAAAGCACATTTCGCCGCCTTGGCTTTCAGCGGCGTGGCGAGAATCTGTCGTGAAAATAAACGTGAACCGGTGAAACGCGTACAGCACGCGCCCGCCCGGTATACGTTTGCATCGTTTGCGAGTACATTGGAAAGGCTTTTGAAAACATCGTTCGAAACGTCCCTAAGAGAGTTCTCGATGTACTTGAAAATTTTTCATGTGGAAATTTTCAACAAGTACGCACAGTAATTTTACGCTCTCTCACTGTGCTGCAGTAGCTTAAACAGTACGAAATGCAATCTTTATGTGCAACATATATGACTATCATTCGTTTCTTTTATCAATTGTGACCTAATAGTACGATAATACGCATATCGAATGTTCTCGACAAAGACGTGTCGCTAAGTTTGAGACTGTATTATTCCCTTATTTTCATTTAATTTACGTGCCTTCGACATTAAAAATGATATTCGCTTCCAAATCGAAAATGTAAAACGTACTCTACCTTTGACGCCGCATTTCTGCAATGTAATAATACAACTCGCGCGTTTCTTCTTGCGACATAATTCTCATTTCACGGGAGCTTTCAAGCCGAAACTTTTTTCACCCGCTTATTATTCCGTTCCTTCCCGAATGTTCCATTTAGTGGCTCAAATGCGCGAACAGCCACCGTCGCATAAATTGCGAATTTTTCGCCGACCGGCACATTTGTGTCATGTTTCCTGTTTATGTAAATATGAGCAATAAATCGTATCCACTTGTGAATTCGTTTCTTCCGCTCGACTGCCTTCCCAGCGGGATCGAAGAAACTGAATTTTGTGGCCGAAATCCAAACATATGTCAATGAAACTGCTCTCGGAAAAAATGCATGTCTTCAAAGGCTGACGTACTAAGATGCTTCAATATGTAAT
>JANQDE010000115.1:355649-405170 GCA_037157785.1 Cephalotes varians | reverse complement strand
GCTTTCCACACATAACGAAGTTTATCCCACCCACACCCTTTGCTTACAATCCGAAACAAGATCTATAAATTGTACTGTTCCATATGGATTTCGACTTTTCACGCGTAACAAGGTCCATCCCACTCCACCCTCTGCTTACAGTTCGAAATAAAGTTTATAATTGTACTGTTCCATGAGTTTCGACGTTCCACGCGTAATAAGGTCCATCTCAACTCCGAAATAAGGTCTATAATTGTACTGTGCCACATAGATTTCGACTTTTCACGCATAGTAAGGAATCACCTACATTTTTAAGGACTTTTTAATAAACAACGACTAAAATCTTTTGAACGTTGTTCAGGATTATGATCTTGATAACGTATGTTAAAGTCGAGTCGATTGGAAGTGCATTGAAGTTTTCATTTTCATTTTTACATTAATATAATCTTTATTTATACATTATGGCATTCAATGTTCTTATCGATGAAAACCCATTTAAGAATATATTATATAATATTCATTTGATATCATTTARAGCATTTCTGCCAAAATTTATGGTATTCGGACGTGGGTTTATTTCGGAAGTATATTTATAAATTCTATTTAAGAAACAGCTGTAAAATTTAAAAAATAGAAACTTCCCCTCTAAAACTTTCCCCTCTAAAAAGATAATTTTCCTTTTTAACATGAACAATTTTTTACTGCAAATTAGACGCTGTCGATCTCGTCTCAATGACGCGAAGGAGCGTCGAAAATTGGAGCGAACGTCGTCGCGGAAGATCCTAGCTCGCGAAATTTCTCCGACGGAGTGTTCAAACTTTGGTATCAACCGGACTGGTAGCTTCTCTTATGTAAACATTTCCTCGCAAGTTGCATACTTGCGAGATATACGTATCTAAGATGACTATCCGCGCGTTCATCGTGCACCTGGCTACCCTATGAAGATCCTGACGAGTAGCGCGCGACGTGGCTGCCGATCGGCGCTTCCCTAATTTCACGGATGTAATATCATCCGTAATATCGGGCTTAATGTTAGTTTCAGACTTCGGGAGTTCGAAGATTACCGGCAAATCATTTCGGCAAAATTTCTCAGACCCTCATATTCCGTGCTTTTGACGTCGCTTTCTGTCGTGCGGTTCTTCATGCACTTTGTGCATCGGTGCGACTTCGATGTGTCCTGTATTGCATCTATATGGTGAATCGACGAGAGATCCCAGCAAAGTAATTGGCTGACGGTTAACTCATGCGACTGGTACTCGTTCGACCAGTCTTTTGAATCATGTACCGATGGTACTTCGTTAACAAATTCCATCAGCAAAGGGATATCAACAAAATCTACCGCGTAGTTCACTGCTAGGTTTCGAGTAATTTTGTTTCCTTCAGAGTCGTATTTTTATCATCTCTGTACGGTACAATTTTCTCCACTCGCGAGTAACCTGCTAACAGTTATTATTTAGTATTTCAATCTAAACTTACTGGATGATCGTCTTCACAATCTACGATATCAAATATAGAAATTTAATTAAAAAATTTTATTTTTTATCTGCGATTATCTGCCGTTACAATGAAGTCTTTTGTTAAGCTTTGTGCATTCATCCGCGAGACATTCAGCTGTGGATTTTGTATTTAACAAATTTTGTATTTAACAAACGAGCGCTGCAATATAATTGCAATATAATTGAACTTGCATTAATTAATCCTTTCATTTAGACTAAATAGTTCTTCGGTTATCAGGATTCAGATAGGAAATTCTTTATATTTTTTTTACGTTCTTTTTACATTCTTTTTTATTTCTTATTATTTCTTAATTCTTCTCATTTCTTAATTAGGTGATAATTAAACATCATTTTCTTAACTATAATAATAATTTCAATATTTATTTCTTTTTTTTTAAAACTTGTTTAATTTAATTATCAGCTTTTAATTATCGAGAAAAATATCTTAAAATACAATAATAGATAATATCATAATAACAAATTTAAAATGTTAATCGATTGAAAGGATAGTGATGAATACGAATACATCATTTGTAGAGTGTATACATACATACATTTCATAGATCGATCTATGCTAGATATTATCGCTCTTTCAGCCATAATGCAAGGGAATCCGGCATGTAATCGAACAAAGGTTAATTGATGTGGTCTTTTAGTCGTTTGATGAATGTTACGGCTATTATCAATGGTATTTGATCCATTTCACCGATTACGTCCTTAACTAGAGCGAATTTCTCTGTCCCATGAAGGGGGAGATAACATTATCAGCCATTATGCTCCCTGTTCGCAGTGCAAGTAAAATATTATTTGGCTTTGGATTGTAACATTGTGCACATTGCATGTGACAATTATAGACTTGATTTTATATGTACGACACGTTATAAATCGCTTTTTCTTAATTCATATATATTATAAAGTTGTCTCTCGAAATACACATAATCTTTCTAAAGCAATGTCCGTAGTAAGATATTTTCAATAAAAAGTTACGAAATATGAGGAGAAACCAGAATTCGTTGACACAAATTAGTGTAAATTGCGTTTCGTTTATGATAAAAGAAAAATTACTGCAATATTTCTTTTAACAGGTATTTTTCCCTAAGTTTTATCTAAATCAAATAAGTATTATAATAAAAAAGAGAAAAACAAGAGTAGGCAAATAAATTTTCAAGCATTTAAAAATTTATTATTAATGTTCTTCAGCTTGAGAGAGTAAATATAAGTGACGTATTATTAGTTAAGAGAAAAGTTTCCGTTACTATAACATGTTATCTTGAGCAACAATAATTTGTTATAATAAAATGATTAAAGCCAAACGTATGTAGGAATGGGGTACGTTGACTCATATTTAAGGCAAGCTTAACTTGTTACTAACTTGTTACCGCACTTTTTACGAACATTCAGTTACAACTGAACTCTGACAAAACGCTTTATATGTAATATTTTTATATTGAAACAAGCTACATCTAAAAAGTTTACATTTGTTTTATTGTAACAGTATTTTGTTATTTGACCATTACAAAATAACTTTAAAAGATACAATCAAGAAATATATATCTGTAGTTTTTTATTTCTATTGTGTTTTTATTAATTTAATATGAAGTTTGTTGTATAAGCAACTTACACCATGTTATATATGAAAAACAATCAGGTTATAATGCACATATACTTCACTACAAAAAACTATACGGTATACAAAATCTTGGCATGAAAATGTAGAAAAAAGTTCTCTCTAATATATTAATATATAATAATATTAATTGTTATAATTTAATTATAATAATTAAATATAATAAGTAACTATTTAAAAAGTCGAATGCTGAAATACTGTGCCAACAAGCTCGGTCTCCCCTATTATATTTCTCAAATTTATATAATGTTCTTAAAAAGTCGGACATACCACCACTTTTACTTAAACCGGTTTATTAAGTATTTTAATTTCAAATTGGCCAACAGTTATTTTTTATTAAATGGATCTTTAAGGCAAGAATAAAACGAGGTTGCGAAGATTGAAAATAGCTAACTATCGAGGGATGATAAATTAAACCGGCTCCTTACTTGGCCATACCAACGGGCGGAGCCACGAGATAAGGAATTTCTATCGTGATTTGCATTTTACAGCGGTACAGATCGGCTGGATAAGAGCTCGAACTTGCATAGTATCGGGCGCCAGATGTCTGACTACTCTCGAGACACGTTATCGAGCATAAAGAATCTTTTTATTAAATCTCATTCAATTATATTCATGCAGTTATACTATTCTATATTAATTCTGTCATAATTTGCAAGTAATCATTTATGGATATGATGCAGATATATATAATAATAATCTCCCAGAAATCTAATAATTATTGTTCATGAAAAATAAGCTTAAATCGAGGATAAAGTTCTTTTGTTTGAGACTCTCGTTGCGACGTCCGCGTATTTTCGTGGAGAAGCGCTGATTTAATATTTTTTAAACGTCATTTCGCGACGTGAAGCCGAGAAATGGAATTTTTATCAAGTCGATATCGATACGCCGTAGATCAAGATACCGGTGCGATTTTTGCTTTTCGCCAGAACTGATCAGTCGGATAAGATCTCCAGCTGCAATATCGCCCGCGGGAATGTCGCATTGGCGACTGCACACAGCCAGAAATCGGCGACGACTCGGTGCGCGTAGTGATCGAGCTGCACTGAGAAACATAAGGCCGTGTCACGTCTCGGCTTTGACCCGGGTCACCATCTCTCGTCCGAACACACGTTCTTGCTTTATGACACCTGTTTGCTGGCGTTGCTTCTCGCGCCCGACTGCCCTTTTCCCTGGAACTCCTACCCTCTTACCGTCTGTATCCACTGTGTCGACACTGTGCTACTCAACATTGCATGTTGCCGTTGCTTTCGACATTTTGAAATCGTACGGAGAAATATTGAGAGACGCGAGTCTCTGTACATTTCTTCTATCAAGTTGTTGGACAATAGCGTATTTTCTTATAATTATTATTTAGAAGGAAGAAAAGCACTTGTACCTGGTCGCGAGACTGTGATAAATTTCGCGAACAAGGATGCAATTATCTCGAAACTGTCTATTCTCTTTATCCCGGGGCCTTATACGGTCAATAATACTTAGTATCAACAAATCACAGAAAGAACGATTTTGTTGAGAGATCTAATATTTTGCTGGCTACAGATCTGAAACTAATTTGGAATCTAAAAATAATGAGCAATGCTATAAAAAATTTTGATATTTTAGCAACTAGTTTGAACGTTCTACATAATTATTTTGATAATTGAACAAAATTACTTTTCTAATCTCCAGTTGTATCAGAATTTTAATCTTTCAGCAAAATCGTTTTTTTCGTGTATTTTAGGGAATATCTTCTACCACAGAACGATACTGATGCTCAAGAATAAAAAAATTCAGATTACAGACGATATTGTATAACAATCTATTAATATTAACTACACACGATTAATAATAATATTAGTTTATTATTAGTATTTATATATTTATATAAGATTAATTATTAGTATTTGTAATAAATAATACTGCAATACGGCAATGACTTTGTAAGGTTCCTATTAGAGCGTTCTCATAATCGATATTCATCGAAATACTGATTATATTGGTATATCGCCTTATCTATTTTGGTACTCAAAGGTATCGATCGTTTGGGTCGCGGACTCCGATATTCTGCGGTGAGGCATTTTTATCGATTTCTATGTTCTAGCTTTGATGTTTCATGTACATGGATTTTCTTTGAATTTTTTCCTATGATCTTTGCCATCGTACAAAGTATCAGCTTTTTGTCTATATGGAATCTTCTCTATTTGAATTTAAACATTGATTGAAACAATATTAATTTATTTTAATATTTTTGCCGCACATGTTAAAAATGATAAAACATTAAGTTGTAAAAAAAATAATATAAATTATAAATTCATAAAATATTAAAAAAATATATATATATATAAATTATTATTTTTTATTTTTAAATATTTACAAATATTATATATACAAATATTACAAAACAACCGAACAAAATAATTTTCATATTTCTAATTTATATCTGATGTATTTATGTACATTTGATTTATGTACACCTGATGTACATTTTAAATAAAATATTTTTAATAATTAAATTTTTATTCCATTTTTTTGTTATATTCTTCAGAAATAATGTTTCTTCTTATTTGATAAATATATACAATCAGATATTTCTATCAACTCTTTTTTGTTTTTAAACACACACACACACACACACACACACACACACATCATTTTTATTATATCTCATAGCGCTTAGAAAAAGCATATAATATTTCCAAGCCTTCAGCTACGAGATATAGATTTTTCCTTAGTTCCTCGTTTGAGCCTTCTTCTGTTCTATCTCTTTGGTTGCATCAAGAGGATATACCGGATCGAGCTGCTGCACTTTCGCAGATTGAAAGTACATCCAGTAATTTGTCGGGCTTAAAGCGACGTCTAGTGCCATGTTCTATTCTTAGGAAAATAATTTTATGTGTTTTTTACCGCATATTTGCATGAAAATTAATTGATCCGTAATAATTATTTAATCAAATTCTGTGTTATAACATAATGCCCTATGTACAAAAGAATCTTAGAAATTAAAAAAAAAAAAAATGATATACGATGTAATTGTAAATATATAAATGTAGGATATACGAAAAGTACATCGCAATTCTCTAATATTTCGAAAAATAAACATTTCCGAAAGAAATGTTCCATATAAAAGTTGTAGAATTTTAAGTGGTGCATATATGATAGATAGCAATGTTAGTATAACATTGTCAAAGTCACGTAAAAATCACTTAAAATTTTTTAAATGAAAACTTTCAATTTTGATTGCACATATTCTTATAGTGAAGCTGACTTAAAAAGCTTTTTAAAACACTATAATAAAGTTATTTTTCATTAAGTACTTTTTGAATTATAAGAAGTTACAGTATCGTCAGTACAGTATTAGCATTATCCAAGGTATATTGCATGAAGGTTGCCCGATCGGATTTACACTTCTTTTGTGTGTGTGTACGTGTGCGCGCGCGTGTGTGCACGTGTATACGTGCGTGATTTCATCTTCAGATTACTTCTGCATCAAGTGAGAGGATCTTGAAAGGATGAAATTTGTTTTTTGTAAGAATTTTTTGGATTGACATTCTAGTATCATATTGTTGAATATTGCTTGGCGTATGATGTAGATTTTTAACAAAAAATTGCAAAATATTTAGAAACTTATTAGGATTCAGTCTACCTAATTTTGGTCGGTTCTTAACAAGATTATCCCGTCAAATCATTTGATAGTACTTTCCACAGCAGATAAAAAAAATCTAATAAAGTAATGCTAATGCCGGCGATATTGTAATTTTCAAGCTTCATAACTTGAAAAGTACAATACTTAATGAAAAATAATTTTATTATAGTGTTTTGCAAAGCTTTTTAAGTCAGCTATAAAAATGTGTAATCAAAATAGGGTTTCCATTTAAAAATTTCAAATGATTTTTACGTGATCTTAACAACGCTATTACATTGTTATCTAACGCATCAAAACTTTACAATTTTTGTATGAAATATTTTTTTCGAAAATGCTTATTTTTCATACGGGGTTCCATCACTTTTCGTAATTACATTCTGCAAAGAACTTTCAAAGATTGCTAGGACATTTTATTTTAATAAATATTGAAAGAAAGTATAATAACTAATCGGATTTGTTCTAAAATTTAATTTTTATCAAAACGTTCGTAATTGAAGAAAATTCTTAATGTTAACATGCGTTCTTGACAAAATAATAGTAATTAAAAAGTAATTGAAAATTTAAGCATTTGATAAGATACCAGAATATCTCATTTTTGCAAAAAGATTTCGTGTTTATTAACCGTGTAAATCCTAATTAATCTTTGTCAAGAATAGACTAGAGGAATGTGCTTTTGAAAATCGATTCTGTAGCTGCCATTATCGAATATAAAACCGAACTTCTCCTAGTCCGCTCGGCGCAAGATTTACTAGGGCGAAGCATCAAGAATAGAGGGGCGTTACGCAGGGAAAAGTGGCTTGCTACTATAAGGCAGTGACACACGACAAATTGTCTGGCGTTTCGACAGGAATCTAAAGACAGATTTATTGCTCGCCAATGTAAAGGCACTCGTGGGGGCCGTACCTACATCGCGCCACCTCACAATCCATGTCGTACCGCCTTGCATATTCGTCTTTCCGTGAATATTCAATCGGTACGCGACACAAATATTTGGAGACACTAAACAAGCGCGTTCGACAAGAAAAAATAATGGAGCAACATAGACTGACTTGATAAGAAATGTCTGTATTTACGAACGTAAATTAGCGAAAGTCACACGATGGCTTTCTATAAGTCCGGTAGGAATTTTCGCGTTATAAAACATTATTAACGAAGCGGAAATTCGCTTATTCCGGCTTTTAACGAGAATAAGAGAGTAGTATTGTATATAATTGCGGCGTGAGTGCGGTGGTCGCTCGCTTACGGATAGAGAAGCGAAGAGAGAAGGAAAAGTAACATCGGTCTCTTGAGAACGATGGTTAAAGGAGGCTTTAGTGAGCTGTTGGCCCGGGTCTGATATTCCGCGCGTTGTGGATTATGACCGGTGATAACATTCCTAGGACGATCTTGAGGATATAGAACGCGATCTGAAGCGAGATCAGCCAGGATACGGGAATGGCCGTTGGTGGGAAGCATGTTGATTTCCGTCGGTGGTCACAGGTCCGGTGGTCTACAGAATTCAAGACGGTTTACTTTCATAACGGTTTCGACTATCTCCTGCTTTATCTGGTCATGCAGGATGTGATAGGATCGAAATAATACCGCGCGCGCGCACGCGGTTGCTCGGTCAAACAAAAACTTGACTATTAAATTCGCGCGATGAGATCGTGACGAGTTCTTTCAAGACTTGATATTAACTCGACGTGGAAAAAAAGTGGACAAAAAAGCGTTTGTAAATTCAGCGCAACGGATCAAACGAATCCGATGGAAAAGTTACGAGCTTGAATTTTCCAGGCGTATACTTTCGTTTCCGGTTGTACAAGTGCAAAAAGAAATCGCGCCTTGAAGAATCCGAATCTCTAGTAAATACTCACGTCCGTATGAAATTACGCAAGATGCAATTTAGTGCCGCGGGGAAGATGGATCATCTTGTGCCTGAGGCCGATTCATCGATCTGCAAACTGCACGCGCGCGCGCGCGTGTGTGTGTGTGTGTGAGTGTGTGTGTACATATTCTCGGCTCTAGCAGAAAAGAAAAATGATCACTGAAAGACGCGTCGTTGAATGACATACACTCAATGAATACCATTTTTTTACTCGACAAAAAGGAAAACTGCATCTGTGAGAACGCACTTAACTCTTAGATCTCTGGATGAGTTATTCGTCGAGTCGTTGAATTCGGAGTGATATTGATCGTTCATTTTGTGTAAACGATTTCTTTATATACGTTTTCTATACGATATGGCGAGGGAACGCATCGATTAAGAAATTGCAACGTTTCACGGCGAGCTGGATTTGCGTTCTTTTCTTTTTAATTTGGAAGTAAAAGTTTTTACGTGAAAAAGATGTTAACGTTACTAATTTTTGTAAATCGTAATTTATGGTGATTTTGCAGAGTTTCTTTTTATCAATGGCAAAAGCGATTTAAGTAAAAATATAACGCAGAGCATTTAAAGCCGCGCGCTGGAAGTTCGCTTGATTGGACATCAAGATTCTTTTCTCGGTTAGAAAGTGAATTCAGTGAGACGTAAGAACGGAAAAAATTGCATTTCTTTGATAAAGAAATTCTCAATCTCGTTATTGCGAAATAATCTATTGATAGATAAATGCATTCTCTCTCGTGTTCAAGATAAAAATTCTAAATTAATAATATTAAATAATACGCTTCTTCTCTTTATTTATTAAAAAAGTGTTCTTTCTATGTGAATGTTATTTTTATTGTTTTTTATACAAATAGAAAATTTGAAAATAACACACACACACGTATATTATTTATATATATATATATATATATATATATATATATATAATTAAATATATATATTTAATTTATGTATAATTTATGTATAATGTATTATATATAAATTAAGAGTAACACATATAAAAGTATTGCATATACATATTTATCTTAGAACATATATGTCATTGAAAGCAATTTGAAAAGCAAAATTGAAATAAAATCCCGCGAAAATATCATACGATATTCAACTTCATATGGTGGATTTAATTTAATTTTATCTTACTATTTACTTGTCGTCTGGCAAACGCTGAAAGAGATTTCCTACGTAAACGTGTATTGGTACCTTTGATGTGCATTTAGCTCAAGCTTTGACTCTTGCAGTTGCATTTCTGGTCCTTTAATCAACGCCTTCCAAAGATTAATAGAGCATGCTATGTAATATCAACGCTTTAGTTTCACACATTATATAATTTAAACTGTAATATTAATATTTTTATAAGGAAAGAAGAGAAAGGAACGAATTGTTTGTCTTGTTATTAAATATACTTTGCAACATCCAAACTTACATCGCTAAATTTATTTAAAATAATAAATAACTAATTTTAATGAGAGACAATATTAAAAAAGATATTGTATTTAAATTATACAATTAATTAAACACAGATCTTTTTATTAGATTTTATTATTTTTTAAATTTTCTGTTATAAAAAATATATGAATATTATGTTAGATTAGGATATCAGAACATATAGATTTATCTTTGATTAATTTTCATAAAGATTAAAAATGTTATAAATATAATACAGCGAAAAACATTAAAATATCATATTATACGAATTCGCATTGTTTGAACTATTGCGCATTTCGAAGGCTCATATTACCTGTATGCGAAATTTGTAATGTATTACGAGTTTGGTAAAGCATGTAGTATCACTCGAGAAATAATTAAAATACGGAATCAGTTGACGCCGCCGAGAGCCAGTGGAAAATAACACGCCTAATTATGTTTGTGTCTGGATTTACGAAATAATTCACGATTAATGCCACCTCGCGTAGCTTTAATATCCGATATTTCACATAATTTTTAATATTATGCGGTTGGCTCGTATTACTTGCTTACTGAATGCGGATTTATTTGCATACGCGGAAAATGTCTGTTATTGCAAAAGCGGAAAACGGCGGATCATCGATTAGTCGGATTAGCACGTTTGTTGTAGGATCGCGTAAATCCATCACGCGCTATGTCATCCTGTGTACGGGTTCACGTATCGGATGAATGGATTATCCATCTGATTCGTTGTAGGGCGACAACGGATTGCATTCCATATTTACATTGAAAGCGGAACAGCAAAATTATCTGACTAGTGTCATTTACAAACATTTCCACGTAAGGGTACGCCTCACTGAATATCATTACACTACGTGCATGTTGTACATATTATATATCAATAAGAGATAAGCTAACCAAACCAAACGATACAGTCTGAAATCGCCACGGGTGCGATCGCGCATATGTCAAAATATGGTAGACTATCGAATTACAAGCGTAACGTGACATGCTTCGAAAGATTAAAATTTTAATTTGGAAAATTATATGAAAAATGGACATCGCTTTTTCATTTGGTAAAATGTTATAAATATGTAGAAAGTATATTTTTAGTAGCTAAAATTCATTAACGCTAGATTCGAAAATATTTTTTATTATACTTTGAACCTTTCATTGATTTAAATGTAGTTTAAGATGAGAAGATGATTATGATTAAGATCCAACTATCCAGTTTTGTAAGTTTACAAAAGTCTTGTCCGGTCAAACTGGACGTCGTACAACTGGACGTCTGGTTTTTAAGTATGTCCAATTAAAATGAAAAATTTATTCAAAGGAAATTGCTAAAATATTTTTATTAAACGTTTTTTTTATTTATTTAAAAAAATATATTTTACGTGTTTTAACAAACATTAAACGTTTTTTATTTTAATATGTTGTTAAATCGTTTTAACAAAATGTTTATGACGAATGTTGAATGTCATATATGATTTATTTTGTGTTCAATAATAAGATGTATTTTATATTAAATAATACTAATTTATTACTGTAATACTAGTTCATAATGATACTAGTTCATAATGATACTAGTTTATTTTATTGAATTAAACTCTGTTTTTAAAACTGTTGAAAAAATAATATATATTATAAGTAATTTCTTATTAAATTTTATATTTAATCTAGTTTTACGATAACTATTTCTGTCTGATTTTACCCAGTTAGGTCTTGTTATCAAAGAGAAAATGTTCGGGATTTTAGGGTTTTGAATTTGTTATAGTTATAATTATAATTTGTGTAGATATAACATCGCTTCTTAATATCTACGTTATTAAATCGCGAATTCAAGTGATTTATGGAATCACTTTTGTTTAGCTTATCGTTGCGCGCGTACGCACGTATGCACGCACGCGCGCACATACGCACACTGCTGCTATGTCAATATACACTAGTCAGCATTTATTATAATGCATTTTTATTTTTGAAACGATTTTAAGGTATTTTAGCATTTAATTATACAGACTTCTTCTCATTCTTTTTAAATTTAGGCACATAACTTTTTAAATTTATTATCACATACGTCATTATCATTTGAGTGCTTTGTTCGTTATATGATTGTATTTGGCTGTACACATGATATATGGCTTCTTTTGAAATTTTCGAAGTTTTCGATAAGTCGATAGCTCTGCTGCTAATCTATAGTTTACGTTATATATAGATTTTTAGTACTGACAACAGTCTATATGCGAAAGAAGTTATGTGTATGTACATTTGCATACATTTTGCAATATTTTTTTGTAATATTCCTTTATGAATATATAATTTTGTAACCAAGTACTGTTTTTTTAAACAAAACTTATTTTTTAAATTTACTTTTGTATGGGGATCATATTACCGCCTCTATTTTTCTTTGACTTATTATGCAATATCATCATATTTTTATAAATAACGTTCTAACAAATAAATGTAATTCATAAGTAATTTATAATTACAATTGATTGAATAATATTTTAAATCAAATTTAAATTTAAATATTGATTATTAACAAGGTATTATTGTATAAAATGTAAATGAAGGTCTATGATATCATCTTCTTCTCTACTATTTCTGAGTTGAAAAATAATTGAATAGTTTTACTGCTTATCTCTCTCTCTCTTTCTCTATCTCTCTCTCCCTTTCTCTCTCTCTCTCTCTCTCTCTCTCTCTGTCTCTCGATTCTTAATAGATACATATATACATATGTTATGATTACATGTTATAATTTAATATTATAGAAATTGTCATCTAGTTTTGTGCGTAATCACCTTTGAGATAGTTTTTATATCCCAATTAAAAATTATTTTTATTAATTAAAATATTGTATTATTGATTGTTCTACAATTTATTAGTATTTGAGATCATTATGTATGCAGGCATATTCAATATTTTCTAAAGAAAACAAGAAGAAAAAAATAGCTAGGTTTTCAATTAATAAAGAAAATTACAATGAGCTTCATTTTCTCTGTTGTTAAAAATCACTTTTATTCCTAGAAGGGAAAGTATATGTATTGAATATAAATACCTGTAGAACGCAGAAGTTTTGTTTTTGTCGTTTGTGTTTCTGTCAGTTTTTCGAATTATAGTGTTTCAAAAATTTGACATCGCGCACCGTTCATGAAAGAATGTCACGCGCATTTTTTGCTTGCAATTTTTTGCGTTAATACACAAAATTGCAAAACAGCATAGTACCAACGCTTTGAAATATAAACTACTCCGTCGCCGAGAGAAACGCACCCTAACCAACCCCGTCATTAGACAGAAATCACAGATCTATCTTCACATAGAAAAATAGCAGCGATATAATTTTAATCTCGTTCGATAATGCTTCTAATGAGTTCAAGATTATTTATTTTAACCGACTAAAATTTGAAAACTAACTAATGTAATATGATGAATTTGTGCAAAAGTAAAATCGAATTTGCCTCAAAATTGATCCTCTTCTGTTAAAATAGATATTTCCTAAGATATTTTTATTTCAGAGATTGATATATATTACTAATATCTTTATATAGAAAAAAATTGATAAAAAAATCACAAATATAAAGATAAATTAAGAAGAAAATACGTTGGGCGCATATGTACGTCTCCAAAAGATTGAAAAGTCGGTAATATGATATCAGCAAAAACATTCTGCAAAAGGAATGAAAGATTATAATAATCTGAGACTTTAGTTCTTTTAATGTAAAACGAGATCGAATCGGTGGTGAATTTCATTCAAAAGTTCATTTGGTAGACTTCCTGGTGATGGTTGAAAGACGTAGCAGATGGACGAACATAGTCGCGCGTAATGCGTTCCTATTGTTTGCTCATGCTGAAGAATGGCGACAATTGAGAAGCTTCGTCAGCAACAACTTTGTTCGGCAAATAGAGCTGACATTTTGATGCGCCGTCATCTAAACGTTTCATTTTTTAAATCAAACGAACACTGTTTCAAGTGGAAAATATGCCATCAATTTAACAAATAATCTGTAATATCATCATTATATTGAATTTTATCGGGTGCTTTTACAAAATTGTAGGGTTGAGAGAAAATATCTTCATCATAAAATTATTTAACATAACAAACGAAAATGATTTTGTTAATTAATTAATTTTTACTCGATCCTAAATTTCTCTTTTGGATTTTAATAAATGAAATAATAGAAATTCTCCGAAAAGTATACTTATTGTATTTTAGAAAATAATTGTTTACAATTGAAAATAAGTTGTGTACAAAGAGGACATTTTATTGTTCGATATTTTCAATATAGATTTACTTTCCGTTTACAATAATAATGACCTACAATAATAGTTTGAAGTGATTAAAGTGCGGCGCTACAAAATTTACTTTGATGAATATAGTGGTAAGTGTGGATTAACTTTGCTATTGTATGATAGAGTCGTTTTCTGCGGAAACTAAATTTAAGCCGAACGAAACTTCCAACCCGGCTTGATATGTAAATGAACTATTGTGATTGTTATTCCTGCCATAATTCTACATGAAGAATTATAACGAGAATTCTACAGGCCGATAAGTCCGAGGACGTTCTATTAAGACGAAGTTCGTTCATTCGTTTCTCGTGCGAATTGTAAATTTTCTTAAAAGATTTCGAAAGTAATGATCGAGCACACCGACTAAAACTTATTTTAGTGTTATGTCATATCTAATTTGATGAATTTTTACAAATACTTCTCGGATGTAGAATGCTAACAAATTTTTTTTTTTTATTAGTAGAACATTCTGATATAAAATCTCATTTCTCAGTTTGCGAAAATTGAATCCTTCTGTTTCCACTATATTGTATGTTTACATCCATAATTTATCACTATGTATAATAATGTAAATCTGTGACGTGAATCAATATGATCGTAAATCTGCAAGCTCAGGAATCGCAAAAAAGAGATTTCAGTCGCTCAGATTTTTTTTTTTATATTGACATATTAACACTGCGGCTAAGAAATTGTACAATTTATATTTTACACAGAATCATTAATTCTTGTGTGTAGCAGATATAATCATAAACAACTCATATAAAAATAAACAGAAAAGCTTGCTATATCATATGTGCTTGCTAAATATCTTTACAATTTACCTAGTTTTTAAATAATTTTAGAAGTTGTGTCATTACTGGATAACACATTCTTTTTTATATTTGATTGAGGTTTACGTGATTGCAGAGAATTCGATTGAACAGAATTTGATTAGCGCCAACAGCAAATATTCGGACAAACCGTAAAAGCTCTGTGCCCATGTTTGCTTTAATTAACGCCGCTAATTCACAATTCTGTTAGTTTTATATCACAGGTAATGCATGATAAATCAATTAGCGAATTATTGCGTGATAGCGGTTGCCATTGGTACAATCTGCTGTTCTAATTTACAAGCATATTAATATTCAGGGCATTTGTGGTTGAATAAATTGTTGTCTATAAAATATTTTTCTAAACGGTTTTTTTTTAGAATTTTAATATTAATTATTCGCAATGTGCTTTTTATTTTTTTAATCACATGTCTAATTATTCTTGAAACTAAATTTTTAAGCGCAAACATTCTAATTGCTTTAAAATTTAATATCAGAATGTTAAAGGCAAAAAAAACATATTTTTCTCGCGAAGTTTTCACGGAAAGAATGATTTTACTGAGGGATCTAAAATTTTCCTGTGGATACAGATCTAAAAATAATTTTGTTGAACCATCAAAATAATTTTATTGAAATCTTAAAAACAATGAGTAATTCTACAAAAAATTTTGATATTCTAGCAATTAGTTTGAGCATTCTATAATTATTTTAATAGTTCAACAAAATTATTTTCTTAATCTGTAGCTTGCTAAAATTTTAGATCTTTCAGCAAAACCGTTCTTTCAACCAATTGTGATATTGGAAGTGATTAAATTTATGTCGTGAAACATTCGTTGGTATTTATTTGATATTGTAATAGAATCGAAGTTTCAAAAAATGTTTAAAGAGCTTTCAAATTATTTTCTAATTTAATCCATCTTGAACAATTTTGTCCCTTAAAGTGGAAAAAGGTTCTCTTATACGAAGGTAATCTACGCAGCACAGAAACCGTCAGTGCGTATTCAAATCTTCAATGGGATCAACAGCGGATTGCATTAGATAGTCAAACGAATTTTCCTCCTTGGAATTCTTACGGATGGCGTTTAACGTCATTAAGATCCGTTCGATATCTTAAAAGGGCGTTTCCGGATACGGGAAACATGCCCGTTGTCGTTTGGGAGATCGCATAATATTGCGACGCTACGGAATTTTTCATTAAATAGTCGAGTTTCCAGCAAACTACTGAAATAGCATTAATGTGGATACCGATCTTCGCGCGTATTTAATTACGGCTCGTGAAGAAAAGAAGGTGCCTCTGGTTGAAATTGGACCGATCCCAGAGTATCCGTTTCAATTGACAACGCACCGGTGGAATACTTCATTTCAAATCCGATCGCACACAAATTGTTCTTTGGCATGTAGTAAAATTCATACGCATTTATTAATAGTGCGATATCTAAATAAAAAGCTAATCACTGGAAAAATTTAACGTTAAATTTTGCATATGTTTATAATCCAAGATTATTTATATAATAAGTTTTTGCTGCATCGGCAGTTCGTTAACCTCACACATATTAGACAATTAACTGAATATCGAAATTAATCCTTTTCAGACAATAACTTGCGGTTGAGGAGTAAATGTAAAATATCTAAGGCAAATATGATCCTTCCACGATAGTACGGAGTTAATAGAGATTTCAGCGTAACATGATACACATAATGGAGCGCAGAAGCTAATTAATTAAGCGAGTACGCAGGGTAAGCGAATGGCTTCCAACACGTTTCGCCACAAAACATATTAGCAGAAATGGTTTACGCGGTATTTACCGATGACACTCACAGGGCCACGTCCGTGGCTCTACTTAAAGCGGAATAGAATACGATTTAACGAGCCACTTTGAATAACCCACTTCGACCGGCGAATGAGGGAGTATCATTAGCCAGCACACATTCGGCAAGTTCTGAAATGGCACAGTTGGATATTACGAGTAACGTATGGAGTTTAAGAAACCATATGACGCACGTATTCCTGAGGTAAACGAGAATAATGGAATATTAGAGTTATAATCAGTCTGGTGTATTATAAACTGCAGCTATATAACATAAACTATATAGCGTACACTGAATATTGTATTCGAGAGATATTCTTGTACGCAAATTCATCTTTCGTAAGTATGATGTTTTTATCATTAGAGAATATTGTTACTTATTTCTGAATGATAATATAAAAATGGGAAATGGAAAAAATCTGTTGCAAATGGAAATCTAATCTGCAATGGAAGTCTGGAAATCTGATAGATTCAATCATTTGTTTGTTCAAAAATAAACGACTCTTAGAAGAATCTTATAGAATTCTTATAGGAATTACCAGATGAGCTTCATTGATTCTTATCTGTTATAAATATATCAGAATTTTTTGATCATCGAGCTAATCGTTATAATGTGCACATAATTTTACTGTGGGAGACACAAGTTTTGCTATTTTTTATGTTATTTTGAATGCCATTAATATATTTTAACATATAACTTTCAGGAATTAGCAATTTCCTGAATTAATTTTTGTACAGAAACTAAAGACTGTACTATCAACACATATTTCCTCATTTACTTAATTTTCGTCTTCAAACTTAATTTTTGAGAACTTGCATTCAAGGAATCATCTTATTAGAATATTGATAAATAATAATTTTTATTCTATAACGTGTGATTTTTTATTTAGAGAATGGCTTCTATCTAACAGTGGTGCCGCATACTGCTCGCGAGTAACATGAAATCTAATAAATAAGGAAAAGAGAATAAGACAAAGTGTGAGTAAGATGATAAATGCTAATTGATAATTGCTAGATGATTACTAATTATTCTAAGCTAATAACAGATGACGAGTTGATGCTATATTTATTAAAAGTTTTAGACAATAATAAATCTTTTGTAATTTGATTTCAATCTGTCCACAAAAGTAAATAAGAAATATGGATAATATAAGAAATGTGTGTTTTTTTAAATGCATTTATACGCAATTTTTTGATGTTTGTTTATAAAAAAATGACAGTAAATATATCAAATACTTTCACTCTCTTTGCAACATTTTTATTAAATGAATAAGAAAACACAATGACTGCATATGATGACAAAATAAAGAAATTTAGAAAAACAATTAATAATTATTTTCGTCTTGTCTTTAATTTTTGATTTCATTTTCGATTGTACACTTATAAGTTGTTTTTATTTTAATGTATTTAGTAATTAATATTTAGTAATTTAATTTTTTCAAATTATAGAAATAATATTTTTATCTATTTATATTTTTCTTTCATTACATTATTATATCAAAATATTATTATATCAAAACATAAGAAATTTATAAGAATAAATTTTATTCGTAAAAAAATACATTATTTTAACTTAACTTGACTTTTTGTCTTACCACTATTGAAAGTCATCTTACTCGCAAGATGACAAAATTAACACGTTTTTAAAAAATCTAAATTTAAAAAAATTCTCTAATTTATTTAACAGTTTTTAATTTTAACAGTTTTAATTTTTATAGATGATAAGCAAAGATTTAATGAGTCTGAAAAAAATAGATCATTATTTTTACAATTTCATAAACAAGAAAATTATTTTCAGATCTTGATGCTTAATAATATTATGTAAATTTTTTACAAATTTTCAACTTATGCAAACCGCATGCCAATTGTCTTTATGTCACAAAAATTAGGAAAAAATCGACAAAAGTCGTTTTACCTTTCTTTCTCTTATACCTAAATGATTTGACTACAAAATACTATAACTAAATCCTTATAATTAAATCTATCAAACATTTTAATTATAAAATATCGAGTTTTATAATAATAATCAAAAATTCTGTTAAGTTTCATCAAAATGCATTTTACCATATGCGTCTTGTTGGTACAATAAAAAAATTTTTCTCAATGTTTAATATGTAAGTTTTAAAAAATGAATCGATATATATATATATATGTTTCTAAGTGAATAAGATTATAGAATACTTACGTATCTCTCGTGAAAATATTAAGCTCTGACATCACGTTAACTACGATACAGTTTGCGGATAGTCGGCAGTATGGCATACATGGATTGATGGTTTGTCGGATAACCGTGGACATCGCCTAGCTAGGTGTCGATTAATTCGGATACCTGTCAAATCAAGATATGCAGAGCGTAGCGTGTCTGATATGCATGTAACTAGCGCGAAGCGTTACGAAATTTGACTCCTTTGTAGTCGGATTACATTCGCGTGGTTGAAGATAATCGATGAGATACATACGAACGCCGTTTCGATGGCGGATAGTCAACGTTTCGAGTTTAATGATATGAGTGATTTTATAACGCGCGCGCGTTACCCGAAATTAATCGCCTACCAAAGTTTATCGCGCCGTTTAATTGCGCGCATTTCGGTGAAAATTGAAATAAGAGAAAATACATTAATTTCTGTTGATTTACGTTAATACGTTAATTTTTCTCGTTGCTTTCTTCCGTGAATGATAATGCAATGCACTATCTTTCTAGAATAATGATATCAGAAGTTCGATCGACTATCGCTTATATTCTAATAGCTTTTATCGAGATGCCATTTGAACATATAAATTTGATTTGACTTCATTTATTTAATTAACATTCACCTTCGATTCGATCGGCAGAGTTTGTAGCACGACGCTCTTATGAAAGTTCTCGCGCATTATATTCCGGTCCTTTTCCTATAATTTGGAAATTCTGACGTCTCTCTTTCAAGTGGTTCATTAGTAGCGAGTCGACCTATGAAGAAACACTTTCCTTTACATTAGAAACTATTTTTAAAGTAGACTCATCCTTTTTAAAAATCCATATAGTACGTGCCAAGATGAGCTGGCTGCTCCTGGAGACTCGGAGTTAATGGGATAAGTGTTCTTAAAGCGTCGCATAAAAGTTGGCTACTGAGAATTAAATATATCAATACAAAATTACAACAGGACTTAAAAAACTTTGCGATTTAATGCGATTGACATAACGGAACTCATGAAATTTAAGACTTCGGCTTTATTGGGAAATATATATAATTTAATCTAAAAAGATTTAATATGTAATTTTACCGCGCGCATTTCATTATTTTATCGTATTTTAATTGATACATTTAAAAGTTTGAAGTAATATGGTGGTTTAACCATTCCCTTTTTGTCGACTTTATTACTCCTGTATCTCTCTTCATTTTGCGATTTCTATATCCATAACAAAAAGCGAGACTCCATTTTATTAGGAAATATGTTAAGTATCTGTCGTAAAAGTCCTTTGAATAATTGCCTCGCTAAAGTTAAATTTTATAGTACTTTTAAAGTGGAGATCAGATACAAAGCGCGATGGTTGATATTTTTATGAAACGTAAGTTGGGTAGAAGCCGGCCTCGTATTTTATATCAGTTTTGTACCAGAGAGCGCAGAGTACAAAGGGCCTTCTACGCAATATTTTTATGCGGCATCCAAGGCAAATTAATTAAAACCAACTTTTTCGTATTCAACAATTTCGGAGCGAGCGCGTTACGCTTTTATTATAATATATATTATAGTATAATATTTATTGAAACACACCGATAGGTCGACATAATTCAAAAAGTATAAAAATGACAGATAAAAACTTTTGCGCCAAAGGATAAAATATAATTGATGCAAATCTTCCATTCGCTCGGTACACCATTCGGAAATGCGCAATTGCCGCGAAATTAGTGCGAATAATTATGTCGTCGTAGTTTCAAGTTGCGTGCCATTTGTATCCGTAAATTACCGTCAGTTCGTATGCTCGGTTAATATAATATGCCCCAGTGTGTACATTTCATTACCCCTAGGGTTACGCCTGCTATCTGTTTCTTGATCCTGGCCCTTTATTAAGATAATTAATACAGTCTCTCGAAATGAAGCTCATGATTAGGAACGTCATAGTTATCAATGCGATAACAAGCTTTTGATCAAATTTACTCACTACATTGCATTACGTTATTGTATGTTATTATTATTATACACTACCGATATTATAACTTCTGTTCTTCTTCTTTTTTTCATGAGAATTAAAGTCAAACAATATTAAACAAATTGGCGTTATTGCGTTTTATAAATTAAGTTGAGATAACAAATTATGTTATGTAAAGCAATTAATGTGTATTAAGAAAAAGAAGGATGGGAGGAGAAAGGGAGAGAGAAAGGGGGGCGAGAGAGAGAGAGAGAGAGAGAGAGAGAGAGAGAGAGAGAGAGAGAGAGAGAGAGAGAGAGAGAGAGAGAGAGAGAGAGAGAGAGAGAGAGAGAGAGAGAGAGAGCAACGCGATTTGTTAATGTATTTATATGTATCACAAACTGTGTGAATGGTTATTATGCACGCGATACTGTAATCACAATGATTATGCGATGAAAATGTTCATGATGATGTATTTACGATGATATATCGACACTTTTTTTTGTGAAATTATTATCTGAATTATTATTTGCGCATTAAATTGTTACTTTTCTTTTTCTTTAAACTTTTTATAATTATTATATACAATTTTATTATCGAATTAATTCTGAAATCTCTGCTTACTATTTATATCAATTTATATGAATTTATATCAATTTATTATATTAATTACATTATGTTTGAATATATTAAGAATTAAATCAGTATTTAAGCTATAGTTTTGCCTTTTGTCTGCAATTAATATTCGTATTTTATATTTATATTTTATATTGCATATGCATATTTTCATAATATCTGTTTATTATTTACATTCAATAAAGTTATTATTATTATTATTATTATTATTATTATTATTATTATTATTATTATTATTATTATCCTATCTAAAGAAGCAATTTTTTTGTCAAATTATTTATTAAAGAGTTTGTTTGTCCCAGGCAAAAGAAATTGTCTCTCGCAAGATTATTATCATATCATTACGCACAATCCATTAAAACTATTTAAATTTCATTTATATACTAAGATATTCAAGAATGAAGAATGATGCACTATATTTGTTTCCATAATTTCCCTTTGTGTCTATACCAGCATAAGCATTCGGAATGACCCTCCGGCCAATGGCGTTTGTCTTGTTTCTGTTTGCTTTTGCCATTAGTCCATCAAATTATTTCTCTATCGAAATTCAGCTATTCAGTATCCGCAGGTAAGATGTTAGGGATTTCCGTCACTTTGTGGATTGCATAATAGCCCTAATTTCCACGCTCGATATTTATTGATTAAAGCTCCGATAATTCTTTTATATTCGAATCTCCCTTAATATCATTACGATGCGCTTAATTATCAAGCGACGTACAGCTTTATGCTAATTTATTACAAATTGCATATTCGATAAAACGTAATAATCAGCGCTCGATGATGTATATATTTCATCAATTTATTCGCCGCAAAAATTGATTTGCGCAACGTTCACGTCCGCCGCACCAAATTGCTAGCATATACTTAATAACGTGCGCAAATAAAAACCAGAGAGATATTTAGAAAAATGTTTTCGCGCCGCCTTTCGCTGCATTCTCTTGGTTTACATTGCAGTTTGAGCACTTTCTCACGTTTCGAAATGTTGTTCCAATTAATCAAATTCAACAGCTGAAAGTAATACGCGAACGGGCAGAGAAACCGAATAGAGTGCCTGGCGGTAACTCCATCGGCCTATTCGGATCGCATTCCCTCTGCATCTCTTTTATTTTTATTTTCTACTTACAAATAAAAATGTCGTTCCACACCTGTGCATCGCGTCCAGCGAATGCTGACCGTTCTAAAAGGAAATATTTTCCAAGCTGGCTATTTCAACAGTTTGTAGCGATTCTACGAAAACTCCGACGAATATGGATGCGACAAATTCACATTCGCTTTATCTCGTAAGCCACGTGCGTGGCTCCATCGCCATGAAACGATGTTCGCTACGCTCGGAAAATAAATTTTTTGAACTCCCTCGACAAGTGTCTCTAAACGCCGCTCTTTTTAGCCGGAAATTTTATCTCGCTGGCATATTAGATCGCGTACACCGTGACATTTATACGACATGATTCTTTTTCCAGTACCAACGCGTACCCGTGAGCACGCGCGTCGCGGTCGAATCGATTAAAGCTGACATTGATAGAAAACATTGTAAACGCGATTCTGCGAGCGGAAGTGCACGTCATAGACACGGAATGAGGTTCCACGGGTGGTAGTCCAAAAACTCATTAACTTTGCTTCTTTCTGCATTGTGATTATTTTGTGTCGCCGGCTTTCCTTGTTTAACACGTTGGGGAGTTAACGCAATAACTCCTGCGAGTAACATAGAAAAAGCAATTAAGTGAAAAGCAGCGGCGATAGGATTAAAGCTTTTTGAACGAATCACGCGTGACCGCGGAATAATGCGGGCGGAAGTAGTCCGGGACTACTACTCCTCTCTCTCTCTCTTTTTTCTATTTTTTTTTTCGTCGCGATTCAGTAAATTGGCGCGTCGTTTCGGCGAGGAAAGCGTTTATCGGTTGAGAGAGTGCAGGATAGGGCAGGACTGCACCGCTGACCCAGGTCCACCCTCTCATCCGGAAATAAAACAATGCGCGGCGAACGAGTGTCCAAGTGACGGCCAGACTGCCGGCAACGAGAGGCTGTGATTGTGCGTGTGTCATTTATTGTTGTCGCGACACAATAATTCTATTCCGTCGGAGCACCCCGATTAATCATCGGTGGGTTGCGCGATCACTCAGCGTTGTTTCGAATCTATTTCCGCCATTCAGTCCTCGAGAAGTGACAGAGCGGCACTGGCGACGGTCTCGCGCTCGACACGAGTTTCGCGCTGAATAGAATCGGATCAAGGTGTTTGATTAATCTTGTGTATTGTACCCTCTTCGGGCTCTCTCCACGCGGGTGTCTCGACAAATACGAATCTTATGAACGATAAATTAAGACTGCGCACGATGACAGACCGTATATAAAATATCCCTGTTGTGTCGCCGATGGATGAACGATTTTTAAAGGGCGCAGTTAAAGAACGATGGTTCGTTAGAGCAGAATCGAAAGTATCATAGATATGTACGCTTCTGATTATTGCGTTCGCGGTTGCTATTAACAGGATATTTACCGATCTGTAATTACCATTCCGAGCGATTCAAGGGATGATATGGTCCGCAATTTCATTCTCTCGTCGGTCTGCTCTTGATGGTACTACATGTGTCTGTGAATACTCGACCAACCCGGGCTAGCTTTCCTTGCTGAATTCAATTTCCCCGAGTCCACAGTGGCGGATCGCAGGTGCGTCGAGTTGCTTCGATCGGCAGAGATTGCATGTTAGCGGACGGAAAGAAAGTTACCATAGTTTCGGGCTCTTGATCGCGACTGGATCGCATTATATTTTATAATTAATTTTTCTCATTTTTTTTAGCAAAAATATTAACAATTGTACAATATTTGTTTCATATATATATATATATATATATATATATATATATATATATACACACACACAATATATATATATACACAAGAAGAACAGGTTTTTTAAGTATCTAAAAATTTAGCTGAATGTATTGTAGGTCTGAAAATATTTTTGTTATAAGCAAAATAATTATGTAGAAGCTTAAGCGTTGATGACAACGCTGTAAAAGTTTTAACATTTTAGGAATCAGTTTAATTGTTTTGATGATTTAAAATTATTTTCAGATCTGTATTTCAGCAAAATTATGTAATAATAAATAACAAGATTTTTGAAATTTTAAAATTATTTATTATAAAATTCAGATTACTATATAATTCAGTAGACTCTCGTACAACGCATTAGGTTATGCATTATATAAATTCATGTTATAGGAAATCATATTATACGAGAATTTTCCTCGTATAAAATAAAGTAACATGTTTGGAATGACAACTCTTGTCATGTCAACTCTTATTTTCTATGTTTTATCAATTTAAAAAAAAAATAGTTTTTAAAAATAAATAGTATATATATATATATATATATATGCTATTTATTTAAAAAAATACATGTTGCTAATGTATGCAAACAAAATTCTTTATTCCATATAAATTCAACAAAAAAAAAATTTAACAAATTCATTATAATACATTATAGTATAATAGCAATGAAGATAACAATGTTATGCTCAACTAAAATAAATTTAATTTTTAAATACGAGGAATTCCTGCATTTTATTATTCCCGCGTTACGATAATTGCATTATATGAAAACAGTAGTCACAATATCATCGGTATGTTATAGGAATTCGTGTTGTAGGAACTTGCGTTATACGGGAGTCTAATGTATTATAAATCTTCATTTCCGCATTGGTTTTGGTTATTTAAAAACGCATTTTTTTAAGCCCCGTTACTTACGTAACGTATTATTTTAAAATGCCTGATAAGTTGCGTTTATCGTGAAATATAAAAATATAAACACATGCGAAAAACAGTTGATACGCATGTAGCCGTAAAAAATATCTTAAATGATCTGTGAATTTATTTTAGCAGTATTATTTGTATCTGTTCACCGCAAAATTATACGATATTCTTAGGCAAAGTGGATCTTGGAGTTTTCTGACGCTGGCAGAGTCTGTGCGGGACGATAAATATTTCACGGTAATGTGAAGACGAACTAAAATTGTCCGGCAGTCTCGCTTCAATCCCGTGCTAAACATAGACGATCGAAGGCGTATCGATCTGCCAATTGTGTCGACGACCGCGGAGTAATCGCGATGGAGTCAATAATCCATGATCCGCTCAACTTGGGAACAGCTCTATTCCGACGTGTAATTGGGATCAGTGCTTATCTGTTCGCGCACACCGTGTTCCAGCCTCGATCTCCGCCTCGTGCCCCTTACCTTTTCCGATATCACCTTCTTCACGCAGTACGTGTGTACCGTGGCAATATTTGCTCCCAGGATTAAATCATCGCGGAACCAATTCGTTATGATCTGCCCTGATTGATTTCCGTCGTTTAGCGTGCTCAGAAGCAGAGACTGATTCATCTCTCTCTCTTATATGTGGAATATACGTGGAATATACTCCCGCGTTGAGATACAACACGATACACATCCGTGTGCGGATTTATCGTACATCGCGCATGAATTGTCTTGTCCATGATACATGACATAAATAGCTTTGTTTAAATAATTTCTGTCGCTGCGAAAAGGACGGGACCGGTAACAGCGCAACGAGAGATAGGGCACGTTGCAGATAGATGAGTGTTCCCGGTAACGTCGAGCGCCAGAGTAATGATATTCAGAACTTCCAGCGAGACGCGGTGCGCTGTCGAGGAACGTGAACATTTCGGGATGGATACGGAGACATATTTCAGCGCGCACACGTGCCAGCAGCGTTGCTCGCCTGTGCGCGTGTGTGTGATGTGTCGCGCGAAACCAAACTGTTTCGTGTCAGTAAATTCTCGGCAGCATGCCGATACAGCGAAACAGCCGGAAATGAGTTACTTAGACTACGCGCAGTATCACGCGTCATCCGGCCAGATTTCGCGAGATCTTCTCGATGTGTTAAAAATTCGATGATCTCCGAGTTTTGTCGGATCGTCGTGCCGACCTCGAATCGCAAAGGACTCGATATTTTGCGTTTCGTGCAAGAACCATGCATATACCGTCATTTGGCGAACAATTTAATAAATTGCTAATTTAAGTTTAATTGTACGCTCTTTGTTAATGTTTAAGTTTAATTCATTATTCTCCTTGATATCGCGCTAATCATAATTAATCGCATTACATAATAGATAATTTATCACGGTCCTTTCAGACGAATTACACAGAATCCGATGTCGCGTTTCTACATGCCGGAGGCGTATTCCATTTCGTTTGGCAATTAATTTAATCAAGCGTTAATTTGAGCTTTTAATCGTAACAAAATTTATTGCGTTCTTGGATGTCGCGCCAGTCGCGCGCGCGCGCGCGCGTGTGTGTGTGTGTGTGTTGCGTTAACGATAAATTTTAGCATTACACACGCGATCTTGTATTCTGTCTCCTTCCGACAAGCTTTAATAGCGTTCGAGCGTGGTCAGACGCTATAACGAAATGTTGTTAAATGGGTCACTTAGCATTTAACGTCGCCCTGTTTCAGAGGGACCGAGCTTCAGCGCGCCAATAACAAACGTGACGGTCCCAGTGGGAAGAGAGGCTATCCTCTCCTGCGTCGTGGCAAACCTTTCTACGTACAAGGTAAGCTGCCAAGCGCACGACACCTTTTAATCTTGCACCGCGTCGATTTCGCTACGCTTTACCTAAACGGAAGAGTCCGTGCAAACGATGCTGAAAATACTTGTAATCCCAGAAACGTCGTGCTAATGATTTTGACACGAAATATATTTGCGAATCTGAGTACAGTTTATAGTAGACAATTTGAATAACAAGAAAAAGAAAGCTTTGATAAATTGAAGATTAATAGAACAATTTGCGATTGAGATGAAACGAAAACGAACAGTTTCTAATGCAATGTGTAGCCCTGCGGAGTTTGCCGAGATAAAAAAATGGAAAATCGTTATGGACTGATAAACAAAGTTTAATTTAGCTGCCAGTTACAACGGGTACAGCCTGCAGACTTCATTGCCGCGAATGTATTCCTCGGCACGCTGCAGAACGTGGATGTGCACGAATGGATTCCACGGTGTGACAAACATCGTTCACTGCGAGTCCGCAAAGTCTAACGAATTAAAGTTCATTCATCACGTGGAAAAAATTTATCCGTGTCACACATTGCTATGTATCTTTCGTCATATTGTACAATGAAACTTGGCAAATAGAGAAAAATGTGCATTGTAAAACTGATTGATCGATGCCATAAACTTATGGAATTGGAAACATTTTTTCAAACAATTATATAATATTTATCTTATTATACATTGAATATTAATTTCCTATCCTACATAAAAGTATTGTAGAACAAATG
The DNA here is from genome assembly GCA_037157785.1 of Cephalotes varians. Lineage (NCBI taxonomy): Eukaryota > Metazoa > Arthropoda > Insecta > Hymenoptera > Formicidae > Cephalotes > Cephalotes varians. The sequence goes on along the minus strand of JANQDE010000115.1, from coordinate 377,242 downwards.
TTTGGCGCGGCAAATAATAGTGTCGAATCTCAAATCTCCGCGAGAAAACATTTTATGCGTTTCGAGGTATCGTTGGAGTATTTTATCTATACCTATGTACTTTTCGTGTGCCGCTTTCGTTAGTTTCGTCCTTTCTGAAAGTATATTGCCAGAATTCCATTCTTACTTGAAACTTTTGGGGAACGTCAAATAATGCGAGTTTCACCATTACGTGAAAAACATTCACCGAATTCCTGCGATGTTCACATTCTCAAGGCGCTGCGAATTCCCACATATGGTGGATCACATATTTCGCGATCCAGCGGCGCAGTTTTGGAAAAGCTCTGCTTCCGTTGCGGTGGGAGTATTGCGTTTTGCAAGGTGATACGGACATGATATTAAACGTGGGAAAATGCATGCTACGTACATATGTACGGTATTATATAAGTATTCGGCTGATGTTGACATCGTACGGTGACGTGCTCAGAAAATTAGCGCGATAAATTACATGAATCTTAACGTTACTCTTGCGTCACACATTTGCAAAACAGATCGGAATTAATTTCATATTCTTTGTACAATGAGAGAAAGAAAACGAGAGAAAATAGTAGAGCATGAGAATCGAGGATACTTAAATATTCAATTAATCCTTTGAAGTATACATTTTTTTTCTACATACAAATTTCTTGAAACTTATATAAGGAGTTTTAAGTTGATTATGAATGCGATCAGATTTTGAACATTTTCAAAACCTTCTGAAACGGTTTCGAGAAAATTTGTAATTTTATAATTTTTGTAATTAAAATAAAATTTAAATAAAGTTAAAATTATTGTATTTTTTTACTCAAATTTAAAATTAGTGATTAATCATGAACCACCGAGTATAAGTTTTTATGGAAATTCGAGTATATTTTGTATTTGGGCTTGCCCAAATTTTAAATCCACAATTTTTAATTTCGTAATTTTTGGATTTAGATTAAAAAATCAGTGAAAAGATGTTCATTATAGTTAATATATCTTGTGTATAAACAACATTTTTCGCTATTAGTACATATTACGCAAATAAAAAATTTGTCGGGCTTTGAGTAAACCATTGTGAAATTTTAAATTTTTATTTTAGATTTTGATTCAAAATATTACTAATTGTAAGTATGAAGTTACAAAGAGAGAAATCGGAATGCAAAAAATATTTTTGTTTTAATTTTCAAAAGATATGACATATACCCCCCCGTGCTTTAAAAGGTTAAAGCAAAAATATTTAGAGAACGATTTGTTTGACAGACTTAGGATAGACTTAGCTTAAGTATGTTGGATTAAGTAAGGATATTGCGCAATTACGGTTCGCAAAGGACGAAAAGCGCTCATATCGTGCTCGCGCGTTTCCTTCATAGCTTACCTAACACTATAACGCCAGGAATAGCGTTTTAATCTCAAAATATATTATTCGGAAATTAAAGGGGCTCGACGAGGTTAGCCGCCACTATGCGGTAAGGAGAGCTTCAAGATTGTCGAGAGGAAGCTCGCTGTAATTATGCGTGATTGTGCTGCAATTAGTGGAAGCGGTATTGTATTTTATTCGTTATAAAATTCAAGAGAAAAATTTTAAACGAGTATAATATAACAGAATATTACAAAAGAATATACAATATTATAAATAATGTTATACATGATATTATTAATTGATAAAGCATAATTAAATAAATAAATATGTTTTTGTTGATATTATGTTGTTTTAAGTACTCTCGCGGAACGATATTATTCATTTTTTCGTCAGTTGTTTGTAAATATGTGAAAAATATATCAAGGATACACACAGAATCTTCCGTGCTTGTTGTGCATTTAAACTGAAGTAATTGTCGTGCCAGCGATACAATTAAAACATTCCCGCGTTACAGATGACGCAAGTTCAACCATCAAATTCCCGCAAGCTTGCATGTAACTTGCATTACCGAGTGACTCTATTCTTGGACTATAATTCGACAACACAGCGAGTCTTAAATGGGTGTAGCCTGGTGAAGATTTGCGGCGCCTTAAACGACACTAGCGGCGAAAGTTTACTGCATAGCGGCGGGCTCCGCCTTCTCGTTCCATCATGCAATGCCGGGAGCAAAACAGAATCGGCCGTTATTTTCTTTCTTTCTTTCTGTTCCTCCAGGCGTTCGAAATGAGTGGCGTATCTCATTCGACAAGAGTGGAATTTATTTAGAAAAAATGTGTGCGGCATTCTCGACCGAATAAAATTACCGACGATCGTTTTTTGTATCACGCGAACAAAGACGCGCGCGAACTCGCGCCAACGATTTTTTTGAGGGAGCTGTATCGGTGAATAACCTTACGTCGAAGTGAAAAGATGCTGATCGTTGATAACAAAAATGATAACAATTAAATTTCAATTGTACAAAATAAAATTGACAAAATTCCGATGTGGGTTCTGGCGCAAGATAATGCTACTACGATTTTGGTATTTATCAGCTTAATGATTGTCGGAAAGTCGAAGAGGCCACCTGCCCGCTCGCCTACAACAGCCGTGATGTAAGAATAATTTATTCTAATATGTCAAGATAGCGCCACGTCACGTAATACCCTAATGTAATTTTGTGTCACGTATTATGTTGACCGGCTAAATTTCGTCGCAAACAAGTTCGCTTGCGGGAGGCTTGTCCGCATCATGAGGCAGTTATGAGTAAGTGGCGAGCAGAAGGGGGCAAGCATGGAAGGTCGACCTTAGTGTGTGATGTAGGGCTCTCTGCGTGTTGGTACACGTGAATGTTAATCAGAATGGGATTTACATATGAGGCTCGTATTACCTGGTAGTCGGGCAGATGCACCGGGAGGAGAAGATAACGGCCTCCAGAGAGAATGGAGAGACAGAGAGGGAGAGGAGAGAGAGGGGGAGGGAAGGAAGAGGAGTTCAGGAGGTGAACGGATACGTTGGTGTGCGGGCCGCAAGAGTCACACACAGCCTATCTGTAATAACGTGCCACGTAAGACATAATTATATATCACGTCGGGATTATTGCCGCATTTACACTCCGCCGCGCCAACAATGAGGATTCGACAATGTTGGCCCCGGTATTACGTAACTGAGAAGGGCACGCGATATATCTCATCATTTTGTGCGACTCGATTGTGCAACGCGGCAGGGTAGGGATAGGGGCAGGGATTGCGGCGCAAGTTATCTCGGCTGTTTTGCGCGCGAGCGCCGGCGGAGATAACAATTATATAGCCGCGGTCGCGTAAAACGTGTTACGATTATTATCGCCTTATACGTGTTAAGCCGTGTCGACGTGGCACTTGCATGTCAGCTAAAACGCGATGTCATCGCGATGAAAAATTGTCTTCTGATTACGCTTTAATCGAACTTCTGAATTATTGATTGGAGTTTCATGCAAATTCGGAGACCCATAATGGTAGCCATCAAGCGGTTAATCACATTTTGCGCGATCGATACTTGCCGACTATTATTCGCCGCTCTTGCCGTACTATCGCCGGCCGCGACTAATTTCGTTTGAATGGTATGGAAAGTGCATAATGAAAAAAGGGGCGCAATCATGCTGGTCGACGTAACGATTATGCTACGCGGCTTATGATTGGAGGGGATGATATCTATGCCACCTGATCCCATTTGCCTTAGCTATCGGGCAGTATTGTTTGCCATCTATGCACTGTCGCATCGTTAATGCATTGCGAAATTGATCCAGCTGTAGTATAGTATTTATTCAGATGGGATACGATATGTTTCAGTTTACATTCGCAATTAGCAGAATCAACTTTTTTTCGATCGTCAAATTTGCACGTAAATTGCCATCGTAAATTTTATCGAACATCTTAGTAATCGCCCGAAAGACGCGGGCGCGCATTCATCGTGGAAGAGAATTCCAGGCTACCAAGACACAATAGACAGTCACGACTGTCCGACGTTATTACCATTGTCTGCATATTGTCACGCTCCCAGTCTCATTCGCTTAAGCTTGCTACCAGTCTCGGGCACATGCTCTCACCCTCACAATCACTACGACGCAGTTCAACCCTTACGGTCGGGGGAGAGACTTTAAAGTACTGTATCTGACGTCTGGCAGTATGTCGCGTGACGTAACTTATGGAGCTTTCAGTGCGTCTCGTGTGGCAACGGACATAGATTTTCTCCGTTAGGAAACATTCTCGTAAATTATTTCGCATTTTCTTAACAGATCGATAGACTTTTCTGTCATTGTTGCGATCCAGTTCGAGAGATATCTCAGCGAAACGGAATCTTTATAATCTTGTTTGGAGCGGAAATCACGTTTCTTCCCACTTGTTGAAAAACGAGAACAGCTGTCGAGATAAACGGAACGACTTAACTTTGTATTTTCGAGGCCTTTTCGGGAAACCGTAGAAACGAAACATCTTCCATTTGATCGAGTGTGCCGAGCACGATTCCACATAACCACTTGTTCACAAATTACATTCCGTACTCGTTTCGCTATCTCGCGGAGGGCACGTCGTTCACGACGTGGCGATCGTGTCGAAAGATATAGCAGGATGCTCATTTCGACAGCCGCGAACGTTTCATAGCCCTTTTAAAATCGAGAAAGTTTACTCGGGTTACTACCATCGCATCGAATTAAGTGAGTTTATGTGCGGAACACATCGGTCGTGGCCGGGCCGGAATCTTGGGAGCGGAGACCACAGTCCAGGAAAATTACGTCTGAGAAACAAGTGCGCTGAAGTATTCATCACGCGTAATGGAAGGGCGCCAGTAGTTCAACAACTCCTTGCTGGAGGATTTGGGACGTGTATGTGGGCGCGCGTGTAAATCTGAGGTGGACGTGCACACGCCTGTGTGAAATATTGACTCCACTTGGCCGATTCGCGTGCCCGAACTTTATTACAATCAGAATTAACGGAGCTATTACCCCGCTCTTTGGATTTTTTTTATCCACAAATCTCTGTCTAAGGAACCGCGTGTAATTCATTGACTCTGATGGATGATAGGGTCAGCGTATGTGAGGTACAATCATATGTTTCAACGCGGAGGTTCGCGATTAATGGATCCTAATTGTCTCTCACGTTTTTTTTAGAAAAAGCGGAAGATACGCAATTTCAGTCTCATCAACGAATATTCTGACGCAGTGGCATAGTTATTTTAAATCGGCCTTTTCTAGTTTAATTAATTTCACATTATCATTAGAGACAAAGATTTAGAAAAGTCGGATGCAATTTCATTCCGATTTAAACTTATCAGTGAAAAGTAGATCGACGCAAATATTATTCTCAATCTATCATCTTTCTCATAATGCACGCATGACAGTGCTTTCACATACATGAATCAATACAGTAATTCGTCTTCATTCTTTTCGCTTTGCGTAAGTACCAAAGCTTGTTCGAATCTAAATACGTACACGTGCGTAATTGCTAAGATTAATAGATTCTCGCAGTATACAATATATTATATTAAATAATTCAGATAAGAATTGCGCACAATATAATCATTATTACAAAAAGTTATGCATAATATATTATATCTTATTAATTATAATAATGAAAAACATTCATTATACATTCAACAGACTTTGTTTTAAATATAAAAATACGAATTGGAGTAAACGTTTTGCATCGTATATTTTTTTTTGTTCACTAGGATGTAATTAGTCGAATTGACGTGTAGCCAGAAAAATAAAATACTGCTTCATGTGATCGTTTTTTCAATGGTATCGTTTCGGTACCGTTATTGTTGCGTTCGTTACAGCGTTTGCGTACAGTTGGTAAAATAATCACTGAAAATCCGCACTTACAGCGACATACTTGATTGTCAGCGATTCAATTGTTTTTTTCGTTCCACTGGAGAGAGTGGGATTATAAAAATAATCCAGCAGAAGCATGTCGTTGCTCACACGCATATGATAATTTAACGTTTATATTTTTCCATTATCTCGTAATAAATGTATGTAAAAATTCTTCCGCGCAAAACACGCTGTTAAGTATTAAATATATTATAATTTGTTTTGCTTGTGTCAGTATAAGCTGATCAGTAAAGATCAATATAAGCTGTATGACATTTTTAAATTTTCGCGTTATAAGATTGTAACTAGGGCTATGTTTCAAAATTCACTGCCAATGCTGAAAATCTATAATTTATATTATGCACCATAGATTTTCAGCATTGGCAGTGTATATCGGAACACAGCCTAGGATATCTTCAACCTTTTGTTTTAACATGGCGCCAGTTGTGCCTATGTTCAGTTGATTTTATGTGTGTCTGCCATAGTAGACAGATGGTTTATTGCGTTGAAATCCTCAACAATTTTTACATTTATTAAATGAGATAAATATATATTCGGGTGTTGGAGAAAGAGAAAATAAAGATGCTAAGTGTAAAAAGTGCAAATAACATGAATAGATCCCGTGTCACGTTGTTCTTCCGAGAATTGTCACAATAAAGCAAGATTTCTTGTCACAAAAAGGAAATACAGTGTATTTTTACATCTGTATATGTAACACACGCTAAATTAAAATTTGAACGATTGTGTTATTTTTTGCACTCCTCATTCGAATTTTATTTGATACGCATATTATTGTTGCTGGAAAGAATTTTCCCGTAGATACAATCCGATAAAGACCGGGAGAAAGTAACGATCTGGAGTGTTAGTATGGCGACTCTTAGATCTGACCTTAATCGTTAAGGTTAATTGTTTTTGGCACGAGATCGAAGATAAAAATCGAGCGCTCCTTGGCTAACTCCGGCAAACTTCCGCTTTATTGTTATCGTTCCGATCTGTTCGACGGATGTTGGCAAAGTCGGGCCAACCATCGTCGCTTGAGTTTCATTGCGCCAAGATCGTACAATACGAGAACGCATTATTTTAAACATTCAAGCTAAAAATATCGCGAATATGTTCAAATCACATATATTAGTCTTAATGCCCGGCAAATCCTATGGTTAGAGCGTCTTGCGCGAAAGATGATTTACTGGGGATCTATTTTATCTTGATCAGTGACTTGCGAGATGAGATATACGATCGATACGGAACACTATGCAAATAATTATAGCCAATATACGGACGATCAACGGTGTCCAATATTTGAGATAGATTTAGCTCACTGGCTACTAGCTAAACATTGAACGTCAGGAACAATTGTCAATTGCTCTCACGTCACGGATATTTGGCTGTGAATAATTAATGGGATTCCCTTTCGAGCTGTACGCTTGCACGGATTTAGATATTTCAATATGGCTTGACAAATTACTTCGTACTTCGTTTGTCCGATTCCTTCTTTTCCTTCTTTCGAGCACGTTTGTCAATTCTTTTTTTTTTCATGTCGTGTATCAATTTTGAAATTTTATACGAAAATGCAGAAAGGAAGAGTCACAATTTTTAAGACAGATTTAAATGTTTGCGTATATTGAAGTACTCTTAAAACTCACCCGGTTTTTTCCAACTAATATTTTTTCATTGGCGTAGGATAAAGAGTGTTTTATCTTCTCGCCCCGTTATTCTTGTAAAGCCAGAGTAACTGTCTGACACCGTGCTATACATAGTTATCTCGAGATAAACGTTAAAGCGCGTTGCTTAAGAGTGGGGAATTTCTAGCACTTTCCTTGATACCCAAGAAGATGTTATACGCGTACACATGAAGCACTTCGGCCAGCCATTTTGCTAGTTTCCTTCCTTGGTTGCCTCGAATTAAACTGAAAGCACGAAGCTTCAATGTGATGCTTACGAGTGGTCGAAGTGCAATTTAAGCTCGAAGAAACTTAAGCTTTAAGGAATGGGCAACGCAACTGGTAAGAGACTTACGATCTTCGCGAGCTCTGAGCATGCAGTAAAGAAAGATAGATCCGCTTATAGTAGCTGTTATATTAAGAACTGATATGACACATGCTAATAATGCATACGAAATATTCCGTGAATATTCTGCGGAAAAATTTAAATAGATTAAATTACACAAATGTAAAACTGAAGTAATCACGATATGTGATATGATGAGTAATCGTATTTTTGACGCATTAATTAAAATCAATCGTGAAATAATAATATTGCTGTATTAATGATAGAGTTTGTTTCGCGCTATGTGCTTTTAAAAATTTTATAAATTTATGTATTTGCAATGAAATGGTACACAGTTGAAAAATTTGTATTAAATTTAATTTCTCATGTGTGTTTCCCAAATGGTTCATCTAAATTTTCATATTAATTTAACACAAGATGAATATGTTAGAAAATAATACAAACATTATGTGAAAATTAACGTCAAAAATACATTTTGACACAATTTGGAAACAAATTATGGAAGTATTTTTCAATAAAATTAACATTTATAAATATTAAATTAACACATACATTTATCTTTTATTCATTTTATTATCTTAGAATTTGTTTTACAAAATTACATTGTTTTTATGTTATTTGTTCGCTTATTCATAAATTGTTGTTTAAACATTAAAAAATGTTCAATAGCAATTCACTAAAATAAATCAATAACATAAAATATTCAAATAACATAATCATATTATGTTAAATTAACACTCGGATATGTTAAAAATTTAATACAAAAATTTTAACACAAGTACAAAGTGTTTTTTACCGTGTAATCTCGACGCGATTGCGCGTAATTGATTTCAATTCCATCCTATCTGCTCATTCCGCATAATGAAGTCGCCCATGATGAAAATCGTTTCCTTCCTATGGGAGCATTTAAGCATCCACGAAGGGAAATGTCGCTATATATTAAGAAGGAAATGAAAGGATCTAGATTGAATCATCCGTTCCTTAGACCGATCGGATGCCGCGATGCAAGGTGAATTATGTCGGTTAGATACCGCTTAAATGGTTATTAAAGCGTAAGATAAACCATAGTCAGATTTACATACAGAATTTGCATTTAGAATTTGCAATTAGTAAAAACGTTTCATTAATAATAAAATAACAGGAAACGTACAAATGGGGTAAAAATCATTTGGGAAAAATCAATTGGGAAAAATTATCATAGCAAAATACTAGCTTTATAGCTGAACGGATTCGAAGTCTCACGGAACCTTACGCGGTAACTCGTTGAATCCATTATCACGCCGGTAGACACGAACGATACCACGGTGTGCACATACGTTTTCTTATATTACGCGGTATATTTCTCTGCGGTGGTACACGTGCAATATTTGCTCCGAGCGATAGCATAGTCGGTTATTATTTAACAGGCTGGCGCAATGTATCGCGCATTTTGACACCCTGCCGGCCCGTTTTTGTGAAATACGGCTGTAAGATCCGCGTGGTGCCGTTTTTCGTGCGTTTTTTTGATTTTTTTTTTTTTCGGAACGCTTCGGCGCTGCCGTGGCGACAGTATTCGACGCCGCTTCACGCGATATACAGATTATACACCTTAATGCGGAGTTCGTTCCGTAATATTTATCGCGTTACGTTATAAAGTACGTCGATAATGTGCATTCGACAAGTCATGACGAAGTCAAAAGAATCACGCGCAGATCATGCCTTCGCTGCGAGACAAGTCGCATTGGTCCCGCATTAACATTTTTCGTAATTAACAACTCTTGAAAATGATTGCCGCCCTAAATTTCTTCTTACTTGAGATACTCGCGAAATATTCAGAGCACTTCGCCAGGGCGGGAGAATTTAATTATCTGATAGTCAACCGATCTATCTCTCTGTCCCTCGAGAGAGAAATATATGTGCTCCTGCTCGGTGCGGCTGAATCGGACCGGAAGCACTGCCACCGTACTCCTACGTGGAAATAGGAAAAATTTTTATTTCGCGTTTTCGTTTCACGGATAGATTATCTATACGTAATTGACTGTTGAGAAATATTGCATTATCGAGCGCTGAATACCGATACCGATACGTAACGTTATTATATATAAACGTGACGTTATTATATATAAATTAAATGCAGCGGACTGTTATATATTTAAGATTTGTTCGATAACATAAAAATATATGAATGCATATATATTCTGAGTATATATATTTTGACGTGCTCTCTTGAAAAAAAATAATCATATTTTTTAAATAAAATATAGTTACACAGAGAGACAGTTAAAGGGAATTTGTTCTTCTTATTTATTAGTCGGAAATCGACGCTGCATCGACCTTTCAACGTGGCAATATTTGCCGTTTTCATTCTTTATAAACAGATTCGTTTGGTAACTGATCACTCCACCTCCACTCTCTCCTCTGAAAATATTGCATCCTGATCAACGGGGTCAGATAGCTCGACGTGACTCATACAGATCGCCTGTCCCGTATGCTGGAATTGAAAAAAGAATTGCTAAAGTAGTTCTATCAGTTCGGTAGGAATATATTTCAAAATCTTTAAATTTGAATATATTTCAAAATCTTTTAATTATGATTATCGCTCACTCATTTATTATTTAATCAAATATAATTGAAGGATTTTTCACAAGAATCAAATAAGTTCATTTTTAAAAAGATCTGGGTTATGGGCGTCAAATCGTTCTTTACATAGAGAGAAATATTTTTTTAGATTTAACAAATTTTCTTAAATACAAAGAAATTTAATTTTTTTTTGCATTGAAATAACCAAATCAATGTGAACCAATATGAACCAATATGAACCAATTTAAACTAAAAATGCAATTGTTTGATTTTTCAAATAATATATATCTTTACTTGAGAGTAAATATTATTTAGAAAAAATTGAATTTTATTTTTGCTTAAACAATTTCATTATTTCAGTAAAAGTTGTGTGTTATTTCACTTTTCCTAATAATGCGCTCCTTTGAAAAAACAATGAGACGATTGGCTTTCGCACACCGCTCTTGTTGAATGAAGCAGCTAGCTTTTATATAAACTTCTATATAAATCTAATTAATTACATAAAAAAAGTCTTATGTAAAAACTCTTACTAATATTGCGTCTTTTATTCTGGTCTACGTAATTTTTTACTTATGAGTAGAACTCTACTGCATCTTCATCTGTTGATGGTATCGCGTATTGCTCGCGGGGAACGTCTAGTAAATATAACTAATTTACATAATTTTCCAATCAAATATTTAATGTAATCAAAGAAAATGTTACTTTATTGAAAAATATTGTTTCAATCGTGCTTTCTCTACCAATAAACCTAAAAAAATTGTATTCAACAAAATAATGTGTTATTTAAAACTATATGTTTCTATGAAATAAATATAAGCCAAACAAATAGAGATAATGTGAAGAAATGTTTATTTTTGTGTATCAGGCGTGAACAATTTTTTTCCGAAATCAAATAGAAAACGGGAAAAAATTAAATATTTGCTACGCCCTTACAAGAATGAAACTAGTCCAACATCTTTTCAACAAGAACAAAACAAGTTTTCATTTCTAGCAAGAATCAAAGTAATCTAAAAAAATAGTAGTAGTAATAGTAGTAGTAATGGTAATAGTAGTAGTAGTAGTAGTAGTAGTAGTAATAATAATTTATAAAGTCTATAATTTAAAATAATGAGATAAATAAATAACAAATATAAATAAAATAATATTTGAGATTAGGACCGATTTGAAATGAACAAATACAAATATCAAAGAGGCTAAATGTAGGTCTTGCAGTATAAACTGCGGCAGATCTTGGTGCCCAATTATAATTTGTGAATAAAAGACGTTCAACTAACATATAATTGTTATTGCAAAAAATATCATTACACGCCTCGGTGGTCAAATTGGTAGGACGCTCACACGGAATGCTGGGAGATCCGGGTTCGAATCCCCTGTATGAAAACGCCGGCTGAGATGTTATTTTTCGCAATAATTTCTTTACAGGCTTTTGAAAAAGGGGGATATAATAGATTCTTGTTAGCATCAAAAATTATTAAATAAAATTGTTTATCAATTTGATACGTGAATTGATGCACTGTTTCAAGACGACGAATTGCGGCGCGCAGTTCGCATGAACAGGAGATGTAAAGATTCATAAATTATAATTGGGCACCAAGATCCGCCGCAGTTTATACTGCAAGACCTATATTTAGTCTTTTTGATATTTGTGATATAGATAATATAGGCGTAATATATTATATATGTATTATAGATAATAAATATAATTTCCAAGAATCAAATAAAAGTTCAGAGGTTTTTTATTTTTTTTTAAAATAGAGCTTTAAAATATTAATTTGAGCCAATTCTCGTTCAAAGCTTATTCTTGCTCAAAAACTTTGTTCTTATACCTATTATGTATCTGGAGAAAATTATATAATTATACACTAAACGGTTTGATGATGAGAAATTTTCTATTTATGAAAATTTAACTTTTTAGACTTGTTTGATGAAAAAAACCTTCTAATTGTTCAAGCATATAATGAACTTTTGAACCGTGATTTATTAAACGTTACGATTTTTATTAATTTCTCTAGTTTACATTTAGAAAATTTCGTGACTTTCGCAGAACAATTATACGGTTCCGGAGTAAAACAAGCGTTTACTTTGATTTAATTCAGTCTTTATTGAATGAAATGTTAAGTATGGCAACCAGACTAATTTTCGTCGCTGTAAATGTCAGAGGCGAGAGTGTAAAGTGGCGTTTTATAGGCGTTTAGTCTGATGACAACGGTCTCAAGGAATAAATAATTACGGCAGCATCGCGCTTTGCATTTTGTTCCCAGACTATATCGGACTATCGCCTTGAAGCATTAGTTTAACATCGAATTTCCATTAAATCTATTATACACGGAAACCGAGACTTGTTTTTCAAACGCATGTCTAATGCGATCGTAAGGTAAGTCAAACGATTAAGTTTCATTGCCGTTGACGTCATACTAGTCGCAGAGGCCGTTTGTTGTTACTGACGTGCTCAATTGAATTCATTCATGGCTTCATACGCGAATAAACAGTTAATGATCCAGCAGCGCGCGTGCTATATGTATCGTCAGTAGATGTATCCGTCTGTCTGCCTGCAGCTCGCGTGTCTTCCGATTAGCGAAACGATGCCGGATGTATAAATTCCCAGTTGGGTGTGCTGTAATAATGGTATTTACGATACTGCGAACGCGAGAATAAAGTACCTTGATGCGCAACGCTGCAATATGCGTTTCATGTGTAGATTATGATAGACATTATTCGCGAGTTAAACTTGTACAAATGAAGATCGTGTTCGATACGTACTAATCCTCCTACCATTTTCAAAGAGGCATCTTTCAAAATTTATGGGAGGGGAAACGCTGCGGTACGGATCATATGGAATCCGTGAGCACCCACATATCAGTACGTAGCACAGGCTAGTCCGAGGAACAGCAGGTATTAGCAAATCGATATACTAAACGGGTTTAACGGGGCAGGAATAATTAGGATGTTGGCACCGAGCCTGAGAGCCGAACTCACGGAACAGATTCGAATTGAGGAAGGGTCAGTGCTCATGCTCCTATTACACGCGTTGCCACCCGTGCCTCCGTGTGAGTACGCCGCGCGTTCGTACTAAATATCGAGCAACGCGCTCAAAGTGCTTGCCAACCGTGCTGAAGAGTCTTCGTACATCTCGTACATCTCGTACCTTGTTACGCGTGTGATTAAAATTAGGTGAGACCGAGACTCATTGGCACAAGAGGCAAGTTGGCATTGCGTTCCGTGTATTATGTATTTATGGCGAACGAAACAATAGACAAAATATCTGTTTTGTAACATAGATATTTTTCCCTAAGTTTTATTTAAATCAAATAAATGTTACAGTAAAAAAAAGGGAGAAATCTGATTGAAGAGGAAGCAAGTAAAATTTCGAGCGTTTTTCTCAAAATTTTATATTAATGTTCTTCAGCTCTAGAGAATAAATCTAAATAACATATTATTAATTAAAAAGAAAATTTCTATTATTATACGACATTATTTTGAATAATAACAGTAATTTATTATAATAAAATGATTGAAATCAAACTTAAAGGGATGGAATATATTGACTCGGCAAGCTTAGCTTGACTGTAACCGCGCGCATGACAAGTGCGTAACATTCAATTACAATTTAACTCTGAAAATGTTTTATATTTGATGTTTCTTGTTGTATTGAAACAAACATTTAAAATAGTTTTCTACTATAAATACATTTAAAATAGTTTACTACATTTAAAATATTTTATTTGTTTTTCTGTAACAAAATTTCGCTATTCGATCATATTACAAAATAACGTTAAAAGATACAATCTTTATCAAGAAGTATGTATCCGTGATTGGTTTTTTTTCTACTAGACACCACAGACGCGCGCTTCGCGCGCGCTATTTAATTTTTTATTTTTTACTATTTTTATTATTTTTTTTAATAAATTGCAATAATAACCTTTTATTAATGCACATGTCTATAAATTGTCATTTGCTAATGCCACGATGACAACTGCTCACAAAGTTAGCGCAGAGAGAGAACCAATTGGCACCGCGGAAAAGCGGCAACAATATTTCGATATATGCGAGTATCGATTTCATCTCCTTTTTTAGAAAGGATTATGTTTTTATTAATTTAATATAAAGTGTGTCATATGAGAGCAACTTATATGTATACAACCCCATTATCAATTACAATGCAGCATGTTCGTATTTATTAACTTATTACAAAAAATTATATAGTACATAGAATCGTTCCTGGTATGAAAATGTAAAGATCCTCTCTATCACATTAGAGAGGACAGTTCAATCATTAATTAATAATTAGCTGTTTAAAAAACTGAACGCCGAAAACTGTGCCAACGAGCCCCGATTTCTATTATTAGCAAAAGGAGTTTTATTCTGTCGGTTGCCGAATGAGGATATTAATGCTTATTAAACGTTAGATGCGCTATATTATACGTTATAGTGAATAACAGAATTTTAGAAAAGCTGTTACTATATGCGAAACGAGTTGAGTCATTCGCTTCTCTTTTTCAGTCCTTTTTTTGTAGTTTTTGTTTAACGAAACAGTGATGCTATACGCAGTGAAAGAAATTGCCAATATTTGGAGTTGCATCTAGTACACAGCTGTTCCGGTTTTTTTCTTCTATTTTTTTTTTAGACAAGACAGGTTTGCGCTTTGCTATTATAGGATTGGTAGAGCGATCAATTCCGTTTCCATATTGACACTGTCCAAATATAAATAGGTTCCAAAAGGGGATTTATATCCAATTGTAAAAAATTGCAGATATCCATATATTCTCGATGTTTTTATATTACGTCGGAGTATGCGTTCTGTCAACGGATGGGCAGTTCGCAATACTGTTCGCAATATATCGAACGTATAAAGTACGATACGACGTGTCGTCAATGAGACATCAGCATCAATCGCTGGCAGGTGGGCGATCATAAAATTGTAGCATTATAAAATATTATATCTGGATTTATGATTAGCACAACATCGTGCAGACGCACGTTTTGTTTGTAAAAAATTCAGTAAAAAAAAAGAGATTATAAACACTCCGATAGCACAACAGCTCATACCAATTTCATCGATACGCTACGAATGTGTGAACCAACACAGCTGGCACGTTTACGCTGTTAATCAACGCGGACTAAACAGTTTCAATAGTGCATTGTTGATACATTTAGCGAGCAAGTTTTTCTTTCTATTTTGGAAATTGCATTATTAACAGCGTTACGTTCCAATTAAACGGTATGACTGCGAGATAAAACATGATACGCTGCATTTCTCGCGTAATCGTGGATATTGCTCCCGGATTGCCTATTATACTTTTAATTGTATTTTTTAAATATACACGGTCGGCGTTTAGTAAATGGCATAGCGTCTATTTGAATACTTCCATATTTTCATGCCATTCCATCGATATAATATTTTTTCGTTCGCAATCATCTATTATTAAAGACTTCCGTCTTAGGAAAATTGAAATTTTATTGAACAGATGTTAAGATCGATATGAACACTAAATTAAATGTAATTAATTATTCCGAGCTGGTATTTTATAAGACGATCAACCATGCTTTTCTTTCTGCTCTGACTTATAACTTAGAGAATATAAATCAATTTATATAAGCTCCTGAACGAGAATTGGAGAAGCTCTAAAGAAGATTTATCTCGACGCAGTCTTGGAAGTAAACAACTGTGATATCGAGGATAGAATAAATTAAGCAGTTCAAGAAACTCTAGAATGTATAACACCGCGACTGAAAGATTTTGAGCCTAAGTACATTTTGAAACTTCCTCTGTTATCGTATCTGTAGCGGCGCATAATCGACACAGCATTTACATAAATGCATGGAGCAAGTGCAGTCAACCGCAATAAATTGAACTCCACCGACCTCTCGTCCAAGATTGGATTTTCTTGGGCCGTTATCCCGTCGATTACCTATCGTCTATTTATGCTTTTGTCGGAATTTAGGCTTTATGGCGTTATAGTTTGATCAATTCTCGCACCTTCCATCTACTTTATGCGTTTATCGCCGAACAATTTCCGCTCTTAAGTTAACGAAACGCGACAAGCGAACTGCGAGAGCCGCCGTAAATTGCATTTAGTGAACCATTTCGCGTCGAAAGAGCAAAAGGAAGAAGGAAAAAAAGTAATACGGAGAACGTTTTCGTTTTTCCCCGATTCCAAAATGAATCCGCGCGAACCCGATTCCAAGACTGCGGGAATTACTTACCATAAATTATTATCGGAATACGCTTCACAAAATCTACATATTTTCTCAGATTAACCATTCCACATCTGGCGTTTTGCTTTTGTCTTGATATAATCGATATGAAAATTTTAATCGAAAGTGTACACTTCGTCTTTGCTTACCTAATTTTTGTAGACATCGCAGAAAACAGTGCTACTCGAATCAAAAGTTTTATTGCGAAAGTATAGGAAAATATAGGAAAGTATGTCAAAGCTGACGTGCCATAACATATGAAGATATCATAAACAACTTTAGACTAATGTCTTGATTTTGTACTAAAATATCGACCGCTTCGAACGACTATACAAGCATCAAGATGTCTATTGGCTCGAAGTGAAATGTTACGTTATTATTTTTCTGGTGGCGTGCCAGCCGCATATGGAATTCTGTGGAAATAATGAAAAATCATCCCCAGAAATTTTATTTCTAAATCAATTGCGTTGGTGGCGCATTTTCGTTTAATCTTTTGTTGTCAACTTCTCTGTTGCCCCTCGGAGCAACACACGTGATGTTAACAGAATTAATTTTACGCCGTGTAAAAACGCGATGATATTCGATTTGTACCTGATAAAAATTTCGTTTTTACACACCGGATTACAGCGAAATGTGCTCACAGAAATAACGCGAATACACGTGCAATCGGCAACGCAATTAAATTGACGCGCGCGCGCGCTGCTTCTTCCACCACGTTTACAGTTTCAATATCTATTTAATACGTCGAAGGTATATGAGGTGTGCTTTAATTGTCTAGCCTGTAAAGCTTACGCGGAGCGTGTTTTAGAAAATAATCAAATTTTACGATCTCCCTCCCTCTCCCTATTCGCCCTCGCAATTTATTTTATGGAAGTGATCTCCTCGCGGCGCGTAAGTTTTATGCTGCAGCTCTAGATCACTTATTGTATATCGAAAATAAAAATTTATTGATGCGGAGGCACCAGGTGTCGGACAGGTACAATTGGAGGGGGGAGAACAAAATCATCAAGATATAGCGTCGTATTTGAATTTGTTTCATTTCTGTCGTCGCACGGCGTTAAATCTTTACGCCGTGATCGCTGTAAATGAAATACGAGTTGTTTGTTAAGTATCGAGTAGCTGAAGAGTACTGTCCATGCGCCTTTAGGAGTCGGCGCTTAATTCGTTTCCTCGCACTTCACTTCTTCCATTTTAATGCTCTTGGAGTTTCGAGAATCCAGTTACGTGCGAAGTTACAATACCCGCGTTACTTCACCTCGCCGAGCAAGAGAGAAAGAGAGAGAGTAAGAGAGAGGGAGGAGGGAGGGATGAATGCGAAAAGATTTTCAGGCGACGAAAGAAATGCCCGTTCTCACCCTATTAATCGTTAATACGATGAAGTACGGAATTCTTTTTTCCGCGTCAATACTTTTCCGCTCTCACGCGAGGGTTCTTCGGCTTTCATCTCGCTACAATTTTTTCTCCTGCTCCATCAGCCGCCGTACAGCGATGCGCTTTTACGTCGCGGCAATTCATCCTTACCTTCACTAACGCGACCGAGCAAGACTGAGCATCTCTCGTGTGCTACAAGCAAGTATCATTTCCGCAAAAAAGTAACTCGAAAATGAAAAATCGAGTGTCGACGAGCTGACATGTTATTTTTCCGAGAGTGGACGGTATGTGCGAAATGTGTCAGAAATACAATACGTACCTAGAACGCTAATTATATAGCGCGATGTATGACATGTAATAAAGGGTCGTAACTTCAAATTGAAGATACGTGAAGAATAAGCGGCGTGAGAAAATAAATTTCATTAGCATGAATAAATTTCATTTTGTCGTGCTATTTATTGTTTCTTGCGCAAGAAATTATGGGAGAAGATATAAGCGGGCGATGTGAAACCAAATGGTTAGCGACATTCCTTCTAAACTCTAAGGGGATTACGAAAATGAATATTATTTAAGACGGATTAAATATCGAGTAATATGGCCTCTTTTCATGCGTATGAGAACATTAAATAAGTAAATAATATTCTAATATAGCACAGAAAGACTGCAGATATATTTCAAAATAATTTCATTGAGAGATTGTAATATTGCAAGTTTGTCACGAAACATTGCTGCAAAACACTGCAACAACGTTAAGATATCCGTCTTTTAGAAATTTCAACAAAATGTTCCACAAAGTTCAAAATTGGAACATAAGATGTTTTAAAGATGTTTAAAAGACGTTTTTTCAGTTTTGCAAAAATGTCTTATGTCCCGATTTTGGACTTTATATTGATTGGAATTATAACAATATTGCGATGAAACGTATTTGAAATAGTGCAATATTGCTGCAACTATCCGATAATGTTACATTCAAAATGTTTTTGTCTCCGATAGCTAAACATAAAAAATACATGAAGATATAAATGTCTCTGTAATATTGCATTGCAATGTTGCAATGTTTTCTCAATATAACGCAATGATCTATGCTGTATGAGTGATATTCATTCATGAAGGAAAGAAATATTGAAGTGATTGAGCGACGGACAATAAACAACACGATTTAAACGTATTGTTTTAATTAAACGAAGTGAACGGTCCAAGCAAAAGCGATCGTTTTAACAAATTGAAAATAAATCGATAACGGAGGAACCGTGTAAGCAACGAAAAGGTCTTTAGTTCGGAGCGAAGCGCGCACGGGCAAAGAAGCGTCGCTCGCAGGTCACAAGGTGGAGTTCAAACGAATGTCTTTTAATTAGAGGAGAACGAGACTTTACAAAACGTGACATAGCACTCTGTGCCTGGTGGCGCTTCAACTCTCAAATGTGTAACGCGACGCCCGTAGCATTTTTTCTCTCGTGCTCGCGCCAATTTGCAACCATCGTCGTGCGCATATTTGCGTACGCGCAGATAAAAAAAGACCATCCTCTTTAATATGTTTCCACGATACTTGTATTCCACATAGCCGTCATAACGAACGTAAAATACGAGCTCGCCATAATAAAAGTCAGCCCGAACGATCCCCTTCGAACCACTTCGTGCTGAAGACGTAATCTAATTTAAAAGTACCGTAGGAGGAAGATAGCGTAGCCCATTTTACTCGCGAGACCACCAAATGTCAGTGACGTACACACGTTTGTCGAAAAAAAGTTTTGCATCTCACACACGACAGATATATGTTTTTGCATGTGAACCGATTTGCACGCATCCGTCTTATTTCCGAAAAAGCGAGACGCCCTTACGTCGATGACATATAAATAGCGCCGCGCGTCGTCTTCTATGAAATTAATCGCACCAATGCATCAATGCTTCGAGACGAGAGGCAATCAATCGAGTAGTAGTTAGTAGTAGTAGTACCGACACCGGACGATGGACGCGAACAAATTTGCATTCTGTCGCTATCGACGCAGCACGACAACGGGAGTCGAAAGAACAGATATAGATGGAAGAAGAGGGGACAAAAGAACGCGTTGAAATATTTAAGGCGCAGTCACCTTGTTAGCGCCTCCCGGCACGGGAGAGGATGTGATTTGAGGGTGAGTGATTGACAGTGCTTGCGTGTTAGGGAGAACGAAAGTGGTGGCGGGACGAAACGGCGGAAGCGGAAGATAATGGAACGCTGTTCGCTTTACGGTGATGTCATAAGTCGGGGGACGTAGCGAGCGCGTTCGTCCCATGTAAATCATGTTTTATATGCTAAACCAGAATTATATACATTGCAACGTACATGCACTTACGCGCTTGTTAGCATACATGTATACGCATAGTGCGAAATTCTTTTTCATTAAAAAGGATTCTTTTTTCATCTCTTCCTCTCATACGTGCGAAGATTTGTTTTTACGTTCAGCTGAATATTCCATTTCGCAGGGATACCGTATAAATCTGTCAGGGCAGATCAGCCGAAAATCATACAGATTCTACACGTGAAAGAAGACAAATATCGATCGAAAAACAGAAAATTTTTCGTGTTGAATAATCTGTTGTAAAATATGACTTCTACGTAAATACGGAGTACGGTTAAGGAATCGAGAAAGCGTTTGATTAACTCACCCTTCAAACCTGACGAAAGGAAAAGACGCATATTTGGCACGTGAATTTCATTTTGCGCGGTCCCGTGATCGTATAGAGGCGCGCGAATGTTAAATCGCCGTGGACAATGAATTTCAGACGCTCCGTTGACGCACTCTGCACGAGTATTTCATGGCTGACTATACCCGGACGTGAGACATATTGCCGTTCTCGACCGGTGGATTTCAATGCAGATTTTATGTTCGCGCGGCGAACACGCATCAGCGATTTTCGAAAAGCGCGTCAGATGTCGGTCAACCGAGCTCGACGAACGAGTTTTGCCATGGAAAGGGAGAGAGAGAGAGAGAGAGAGAGAGAGAGAGAGAGAGAGGGAGAGAGAGAGAGAGAGAGAGAGAGAGAGTAAAATATGTTCGAAATTCAGGATTAAATATTTAAAATGTCGAAAATGTCGCGTGCGTGTATTTTACATTACAAATACAGGGTGAGCTAACAAAAACTTTGCACTCCATTTTTTTGTGGTGATTGGTGCGAAATATTCTGAAATACAATTTTCGTTTCAAGTAATGTATCCAGGAAATACTGAACATAATTGCTAGATAACGTATATGTGATTATGACAGTTACATCTATTTGTTGGGTATAATTGTAATAAATTCAATCACGCTACTTCATTGAGATAGTTTGTATTTTTTCAAAAATTTTAAATGACAAGAAGAGTTAAGTAACATTGTTTTAAAGATGTTCTCATTCTTTTTGCTGAGTTTTGTTTTTTGATTTGAACGACTGTTTCTCAAAAAATTGCATTTGGAAATCTTGCGGTGAATTTGGTTTGGACGCATTAATGTATATTAACCCTTCGTCTGTACAAAGGGTCTTTTTGGGAACAACCGAAATTTTCAAGTCAAATAACTTTCGAAATCAAAAAGAGCGGAGCTTGGCTCCTTTCCCTAAAAAAACTAGGTATAGAGGGGAACTGCCATAACGCTTCGATCCAGCAGTTTGTGCCAGAGCACCAGCTAACGAAAGTGACGAGCGTACCCAAAAAGACCCTTTGTACAGACGGCGGTGGTATTTCGTGTAGGTAAGTGAAAATAT
>JANQDE010000115.1:322216-346480 GCA_037157785.1 Cephalotes varians | reverse complement strand
GCGCACGCACGCGCGCGCGAGCGTTATTTTTTTTATATTAAAGTATAAAAAATTACACACACACATATACACACACGCAACGTATATTCTACATGTTCTCACTTCACATAATTATATCATTTTCAGGAAATTCAACTTATATATTAAAAAACGGATAATTTTTTTGCAGCAATAACTAGCTAACCGTTCAATTCGCAATATTCGTCAAATTCTTCGGCGTGACAGACTATTTCCATAATTTGCGCGCGTAAGCGCGTCACGCGAAAATTCTCGACCATTCCGACATCGACTTATTTTATTCGCATCGCTCATCTTGAAAATCGCCGTAGGAAAAGCGCCTAGCGCGCGGCGTTCTCGCGCGCACAGCTAAAATACCGGATTCACTCAACGCGAGGACGACGATTTATCATTCCGCCTCTCGGACTTTATTCAGCCGACTACGTTGCGTGATGCAATTGCATTCGGAGCTGCCGATGCGACCGTGTCGGTAACGTCAAAGTGAAATATGCGTTTCAGCTCTTATGCGTCTCGCACAATAATGCCAAGGAAAATCGAGCGTCCTCGTTCGCACCTGTTCATACAACGGTGACTTTATTCTACGGGTACAATAACAATTTATCACCCTTTTGTCTTTCAAACTTATTGAGCCGTCCCGCCTCTCCATGCAGTTTCCGTTAAATATTTGCTCTCCTTTGTGCGCATTTTATGCACCTGTCCCCCACGCGGAGAGTCCACGATAATTTATAAGGACGGGCGACGATTCTTTTGCTCCGTCGACACTTTTTTACAGTTTGACCTTGTTCTTTGCAAAGATGAATATGCTCGCTTTAACAACGTCATTTATTTTTTAAATTAACATTTAGTTCATGAAGCCTTTATACTAATATTTATCTCTGTTTGCTTTAAATATAAAATGAGAAATGTAATTTATACGGGTCGGTGATAAAATAAGAGATCGATTTTATTTTATAATAATTTTTTATTTTTGATCTGAACAAATATTCGCACTTACTATTTTGATATTGGAAAAATTATATTGAATAAAATAAAATTTTTTCATCATTATATAATTGTTTTTTAAAGTAAAATTAGTTTTATTATTTAATCACCGAATTACAATATCAATTAATAATATTTATTATTCACGTTGCTCTTATGGTTAAGCAATTTGCACGATCGTCTTTTAATTTTTCATTTTGTTTTCAGCTCGTATTAATGCCGTTTAAATACACCGCTTCTCATAATGATTCGCTTGACGTGGATACAATATCTATTTATCATTCCTATTGTTTTCCAAAATTTATTGAACCGTAGTTTTGCATAATGCCATTTTGCTGAAAACATTTATTCCGTTACGCGTGCAGTTTATTTGTGCGCTTCATTTAATATCATCTGCCAACCGTTTCAAATGTCCTACTGCAGAAATTTATTACGCCTCCGATTATACATTTATCCCATATTATTTTCATATGACATATTTATTATCAAAGTTTATAACATTACTTACTCTATCAGTTTTGTCAACTTTCTCTTGTTTTACGCATTTCGTCTGATACACATTTATTTCCACCTCGTTTCCTTAGGAAAATCCAGGCTTTATTCTTAGCATGGTGATAATCTTTTCATTTGCATGCGATTTTTCTCTTCTTTAACTTTCTCGATTTTTTAGTCAATAAGTAGTAAGTTTCTTTTTCCTAACTTTCCTCCGTATTCTTGTTTAACTTACGAACATGTTCAGCTTTTTCTACGACCATGAAAACTCCCTCTTGAACTTCCCTATCGTGCCTGGTTTATTTCCATTTCAATCTTTACTCTATGCTTGAACGCTTCCATCTCTTCTCATTTTTATCTTTTAAAGAAGGTCAATGTTCTTCTCGATTCTTCAAAGGTATCTCTTACGTGGGCTTGCTCACCTTTAATTCACAAATATGACTCCAACTTTCTTATTTCTATCTTCTCTCTTCTATCTTTGTCCTTTCGTCTCCCTTTTTACTCCTATGCTCGACTTTTTTAACGTTTAGGTACGGTTTCTGTCGTTCCATACTTTAATTAACGAATTCTTCCTTTTCTCTTCCTTTCCTCGCGTACTTTCCCGTCCCGTAGTCTCTACCTCCCGATTACTGCGATTTCCCCCCTTTTTTTACCCTCGAAAGTCTCTCTTCTTATCCTAGTCTTTTTCTCAAGCAATCGCGAACAGTCACGACAATCCACCCTTCTCTCGCGTCCTAACTTCTCGTATTCTGCCATCCTTTTTGAATCCACGAGCTCTTTCCGTTCTTTGTCAGCGACCTTTTCCGTTCATGAGATTTCACCCACACTCTTTCCCCTCACGCACTCGCTCTCCATCACGGATACTCTGTTCTCGCTCGTGTATGCGTGAACAAAATCCCAGATAAACCGGCAAATCTATTTACCGGAAACTGTCCGCAAATACTAGTGGGGAAAATAAAGTTTCGCCGGTTGCGGGCTAGTGCGAAGTTTCGGCGACCTTTATGCTCGTCGATCGCTGTAGGATACTTTTCAGTCTGTAGCCAGCTCTTTCGAACTTGGCCAAAACTGTTTTGAAGTATCTGGATGTACACGCGAGCATCTCTTTATAATTTATACACCGATAAATATTTATTAACCGCTCGAGAAGCGGAAATTGTCGCGAGAAAATATGGCTATCTAGAATTGCATAGGACCGTCGTTACTTGAATTATTATAAATTTAATCCGCATATGCATTCATTATAGTGAGTTCATAATATAGACTATTCTCCTGAATTATTATTAATTACATAGATCCATTTGTTCATAAATGACTATATAATCGATTTCGTGTTGCCGAAGATGACAATTTATATCTTCCGGCGTAATACCGGAACTAAAACAGCGCGAGTACTGGAGATCGCGAAATTTCGAACAGTAAATTGCGACCATTTTAATTACTTCATTAGTCGAAAAAGCTACGCTAGCTCAATTCCAAAATCTGAGGGGGAGAAACATGAAATCTATTAAACGTAATTGGCATTATTGGCCTTTTCTTTCTCTCTGTGCTTTTTTGCCGCAACGATGGCGTATAAATCGGCGCTCGCAACTAATTAACTAAAGAGCCCGCACGGCGCGGTGCGGCGGCCCGACCGCTGCTTCACAGCTTATCTCGTATGCAGGTGATTTCAGGCCGAGTCAGCAGGCGTTTCAATAACATAAATCGCCTTGCACAGAGATTAAACGGTGAAGCCGACAAAGTCGTTTTTCAACGACTCGAAAATTCATTTTCCACTGAAAATATCTCTTCAAGAACTTTTTGATCTTTCGTCGCAAAATAAATGTATATTTTGTTTCAAGAACGATCTCTCAGCTTTTTAGTATCGTACACAAAAAGAAGTTTTGCTGAAGTATGTAAAAATTTAGCTAGATACAAATTTAAAAATAATTTTGTTTGAATCATCAAAATAATTATGTAGGATGCCGGTTGCTAGACTGTCAAAATTTTTTGTGGCATTGCTCATCATGTTTCAATTTTCTACATGGAAAGAACGGTTTTGAAAGATCTAAAATTTTAGCTAGACTACACATCAGAAAAGTAATTTTATTGAATTATCAAAATAATTACGTAGAACGTTCTTTTAATTACGTAGAAACTAATTGAATAGAATTTAAAATTTTTTGCAGCATTGTTCATTATTTTTAAGGTTCCAAATTATTTGGATGATTCAACAAAATTATTTTCAGATCTGTACCCAGCAGAATTTTAGATTCCTTAGTATAATTGTTCTTTCTATGTACATAATTATTTTGATCTAATAAAATTATTTTCAAATTTATACTAAGCTATTCTTAGGTATTTCAACAAAATTGTTTTTTTCGTGTAAATATCACAAATACTGCTTACTGTAAAAACTTGTGTGTGTGTACGCGCGCGTGTGAGACGTGGGATCGTTTAGAATAGATATTCAATTTTTTGCGAAATTTAGTGTGACAGTTCATTTAATTATATTTCGCGAGCTAGACACGAGAATGCATAAAAGTTAAGGATAACAAGAGAGTTCTTAGGCCACGGATGTTTAGTGCCAGTGGCTGCAACCGTAGTGGAGAAACTGTATTCGACTTACGTCTTAAAACTTAAGAAATGCAAGCAGACGAGTCATGGCAAAGGCACGACGTTTCCCAACAGTGAGATTCCTTAAGTTCTAAATTTTACGACGGACATTTTGTTCCCCACGCGCGACTCTAATCTACATCCGTAACTTCGCGGCTTACGAATTCTTCCGGTTTCCAGAATGTCACGGTTTTTCACTGAAAGCAGGGGCACATTCTGACTACCGTGAATAAAAAATACGGTATGTTTAATTAACAAAGCGCAGCTGCGCGTTTTCTCGAACAATCCCCTTTCTCCCAACAAAGAACGAAAATTCATTGGTATTTGCGCGAGTTTTGGTTAAAAAAAGATTTTGCATGAAATTGAATTTGTTTCGAGATTATAGCAGCATTGTTAAATTAAGTAATGGATTATAATTACGATCGCACTTTAAAGCACACAGAAAGAACGGTTTTGCTGAAGTATTTAAAAAGTTTAGCTTTAGATACAGATCTGAAAATAATTTTGTTGGACTATCAAAATAATTATGTAGAATACTCAAGCTGTTAAAATGTTAGAAGTACTTTTTGTAGTATTGCTCATTATGCCTGAGTGTTCTGCATAATTATTTTAATAGTTCAACAAAATTATTTTCAGATCTGTATGTAGCTATATTTTTAGATATTTCAGTAAAATCGTGTATTTTATGATTGTTTTTTATGTGTAACACAATTTTAATTATATTTATACCGTAAATAGACAGGATGAAACACCTAATTCAATTTTTCAATTACTTGTACGTTTACATTTGTTATATGAAAGATTTTTCAAACAAAAGTTGTATCAAGGGAGAGACAGCACAGTAATGATTAGTTTTTTGTTAGTTTGCTTTTTTATCAAGATAAGATGACTCATACGGCACAGACAGATTGCGGACATGTTGCAGAATACTTTCATTGAAAGAGATTGAATATTCGTTGAAACATTGCTGTATTGTTGTTATATTGCTGCAAGATTGCAATAACGTTAAGATGTTTGCTTTTAGAAATATTGCAACGAAACATTACGATAACATATTTGAAATAATGCAACGTTGTTGCAGCAATCTAGTAATGTTACCAAATGCACAAATAGCTTTCAGGATTATCAAGTCTCTGAATTAATTTTTACACAGAATCAAAAGTTGTACTGTTAAAAGTTAAACTATATCTTATTTATTTTCGTCTTCAAATTCCATTTTAGGTTTACTTGCCTTCAAGGATCATTTTATTAGAATATGAAAAATCTCATAAGGTTGCGCCTTTTATTTTATCTTATGTATAATTTTTTTATTTATGAGAAGTCTGCCGTGTCCATTTGTACTGACGCCCTATAGTATTCCTCGTGAGTGAGCGACTTTAATGAAGAGTTTAATTTAAGTGTAATTCATATATTTTTGTTGCGTTAATTATATCTATTAGCTAGGATAGCAAATTTTCAATTTGTAATGATATGATTATAGCAAACAACTATTTTACTGAGAAACCGATGTAATAACAATTGTGCAAATTCTTTTATTACAACAATTGTATCGTTTCAACAAATCATAATTAGTTACAGCGGTGAAAATATTTTTGTAAAAGAAAAAAAAAACTCTTAAATATATTTTGAAACATAAATAAAAATAGATGTTAATTATGATAAAATTGTAATAAAATAAACGTTAATTAAAATTAATTTTTTATTTAAAAAGTTATAAAACTAGCACTAATGCGTACTGTGCATACATATTTATCTCTTTATTTTCCATCATTTCTCATTAGTGCTTAGAAAAAATGGTTTAATTCACAAATGCTCATACAAATATTTTATTTAAAAAATTTAGTTTATACTATATAAGACCGACATTTGGCTTCTTTGATATTTGTATTTAAAAAAATTTATCCTTCGAATCCCGGCTGAGGTGTTATTTTTCGCAATAATTTCTTTACAGGCTTTAGGGAAAGAGAGATATAATAGATACTTGTTAGCATAAAAAATTATTAAATTGTTTATGAATTTAATGTGTGAGTTAATTGTTTCCGGCTTTGTGCAAAGGACTGTGTTTCAAGACCGACGAATATGCGCGCAATTCGCATAAGCAGGAGATATAAAAATTCACAAATTATAATTGGGCACCAAGATTCATCGCAAGTTATACTGCAAGACCGACATTTGGCCTCTTTGATATTTGTATTTAAAAAAATTTAGTTAATAATCATTGGCTTTTCTTTGCTTATATGTGATTCACTTATATGGTTTTGTTATTTATAATTTGTTATTTTTAAATTTATTATTTAAAAAATATATAAATCTTTCACAGCATCATAGCATTTTTCGATAATTATGTTATTATAACATTACTCATATCATGTTGCAGTTCTACATTTCTAAAATGTTACTATATTGCATTGCAATTTGCAATGTTGTAACACTACTCTAACATTTCTGGAATGATTTGTATTATATGAAAGAAGTCACTTTGAAAGTTATTTTTTAAATAGAATGTGTAACATTTGACCTTGCAATTCAAAAGATTAAACACTGAATAAAAACTATTAAAGTATTAAAATGATTATTAAAATATGAGTTCAAAAATTGAACTCTATTGAGTTAAAAAACTATTAAGATATATATGTTAAAAATTAGTAATTATTGAAATATTCTTTAACACGTTCCATGCCATGTACCACCGATGGTACACGCTGGCATATTTATTAAATGCATTCAAAACATATATTTTATAATAAGTTTAAGACCAAAAAATATATTATCACCAAAAGAAAGAGACATTATAAAAAATGCAGTATAGAATAAAATAAACAAGTTTGTTTAATTGTTATTTATTAATTGTTATTGTGTGATAATATATCAGTCTTTAGTCAAAACAAATGGTCTGAATAAAAATTCGAGTAAAAACGATTCGGGATGGAATGTATTAAACGATTTTTAATGCTCAAAATGTTATCTATTGCAATCAATACAAGTGCAAAATCGATTAATAAACATGAGTGATACACACATTCATGAATATCTCAGTAATTATTAATTTTTGAATTCATATACCTTAATAGTTTAAAGAGAGCAATGCCGAGAGTTGCTCAGTACCACCAAGCACATTCGTACCCAACTGAGAATTCGAGTAAGATGTACATCGGCAAGAAATTCCTTGACAAGTATTTCGACCAGGGTGCAAGATAGGTTTTGCGAATGGCATGTAATGTTAACGGAGATTAGACCACGCGGCAAAAAACGATGGCTCAGTGATTAGTATCGGTTACGCAGTGCTACGAAGCAACGTACTTGACGTATATTAATTCGAATTCTGATTGCGAATTTTTTACATAGAACTGATGAAAACTTCTTGCCGATGTATGAATTTGTGTTCCACAATCGTCTAACTTGATTTAGGCTCCAAATATTATTATAGAACGAAATGAAATAAAATGTAGAGATATAAAAGAGATTTACAAGAGAGCTTGATCTAATGATTGTGTAACTGTATTATCCTTGTAATATTATGACATTTCATACAATAGTTGTTAATGCGATGTGATACCTAATTTCATTCTAATATATTAATTGGCGTTAACAATAACGGATGTGATCTATTTTGCGATTTGAATGGCTTAAATCTGTCATAGTGACCAGCATTGATGGACCGGTCTTCAATATTACGAAAGTGAACAGGTTGCAGATGGGAGCGTATCTTTGCATCGCGTCCAATGGCGTACCGCCAACGGTCAGCAAGAGAATTATGCTCGTTGTACATTGTAAGTAATTACCTCAAAAATATATTAATTAAATATAATTTTAAATGTAATTTTTTTTTTTGAGCAATCATATATCATCATATATTTTTTCACGTTTGTTTCGATGTTAACAGTTACTCCAATGATTTGGATCCAAAACCAATTAGTGGGCGCTCAAGAAGGCCAGCAAATGACATTAGAATGCCATTCCGAGGCGTTTCCCATGTCCATCAATTATTGGACGCGAGAAAACGTCATTATAACGGGCGGTACGTTTTGTAAATATAATTGTTTCAATAAAAATCGATTTTTAATTTTTTTACAGTTCAAGCTAGTTTACACCGGCATGTATGTGTAAACATTTGCATAAATTAAATTATCTGCACTCAGAGAGAAACATAGTGGTGGCAACTATATAGGTGACAATAATACAAGTTTTATATGTATATGGAAAGAACAGTTTTGTCTGAAAATCTAGTTACATATAGATTTGAAAATAATTTTGCTGGGATCAAAATAATTATAGGATGCTCAAGCTGATTGCTAGAATATTAAAACATTTTTGGAGTTTGGTTGTTTATCATGCTTGAGTTTCCTATATAATATTTTAATGATCCAACGAAATTATTTTCAGATCTGTATCTATTTAAATTTTTAGATATCTCAGTAAAATTATTCTTTTCATGTAAAATTAATATATAGTTAAATAAACTATTTATATAGTTGCAATTAAAATAGTTTTCAACTATATAAATTAATTCTACAGATAAAAATTATATAGTTGTTACTTACATAGTTATCACTATAATTTATTTACACATATATCCAGAAAAAAAATTAGTGAAAAAGAGAAATAATAATAATAATGACTTCATTATCATTATTATTTCTCTTTTTCACTATTTTTTTTCTGGATATATATGTAAATAAATTATATTGGATAGCTTATAAAAAAAATAAAAGATTTGGTGATGTTGCAAATAAAATTGCGAACAAGCAGAATGCATAAAAAAATTCGAGTACTGTTTGGAATGGAAGAGATACCGGAATTGATGGGAATTATCGCAGCGATAGCAATAATTAGAGAGCGCTCGCCAGAAATGACGATATTAGTTCGTTCAATGACAGTGCTAATTCTTCCAACATCAGCAATAATTGCAACGGCAGTAACAATAGCAACGGGTCTATAGATCGCCATTTCCGCGCGCGTCGCATGCGCGTCTCTGCCATAATTTAATGAATGGTAATCGAACTTCGCCGACATACTTAACTATGCTTTGCTAGCCGACAACGCATGGTCACAGGTTTGGTTTCATCGAGTCCATTTATGTCGGTACGCCAGAAATTAAAGACCGCTGCGAACGGACTGCGTTTCGACAAACTATTTACTAGCGACAAAGTGGATTTCGTTTCCAATACACGTATATTCAGCTCAAAATGAATCAGAAAACAAATGTGCTATTGCGTCATATAATCAATCTCGCGACGAACAATACGACAGTTTTCAATATTATTCGGGAGAGTTACGAGATAACAACAACGATTACACGCGTTCTCTCGACGTGACAATTAATTTGCACGGAGTACAATCACGCGCTACAATCAACGGTCTTGTCTAACGCAGGAAGTGATATTTGCGGCGGCTGAAAATACGCAAACTACCTAGACGAGATATGGCAAATTGGACCTGACGGGGCACGCGATGCGTCGGGTCGGGACGCGTTTACGAAAAGCATCGCGGTTCGCACATGTGCGCATAATTATTTCGGATAATTAGACACGACGCCGGGCCGGATACGCCAGGCGTATGGAGTAATGCACCCCCTTCGGATCCATTAATGCGCACGGTCTGGACCGACCTGGGCCTCCACCGCCGGGATTTCGTAGCGCGCGGATGTGTGAGCGCGCGGGTAAGAACGGGCGACGTCGACGGCGTCGTCCGCGCCATCGCCGTCGCCGTGTCTGCAGCTGCTAATCGCGCAACTAATTAGGTTAATTTCGGATCGCTTCTGCCGGCGCACCTGCGGCGCGGCATCGAGCGAATGAGCGGGCGAGCGAGCGAGCGACAGCGTTTTGCTACCGGTGATCGATGACACGGAAACCGGTACGATTTCCATTCGCAATGCCGGCGGAGATTAATCTTTGTTTGCCCAACTCCGAGATTTTTATTTCACAGGCTGGTTTTTCAGGGTGGAATGGCACGGCTCCCCGTCGCGGCTGAATGGTTTCCGCTTATCTGCGACGGAATCTGCCCCTGAATAAACCACGTTAACAACGATCGCGGGTGACTTATGGGAATGTCACTTTTTACCGTGGAATGACAATGTACGATAAACGCTACTGAACGCTGAACGCGGCAATGCGCGCAGAGTTCGCTGACCACATTTCTCGCTTGAGAACGCGCGTTAAGCTTCAACGATTATGTTTGATTGAATACAACTCAAGTTTTATAATTATTTGATTGTGTAATTGATCGTGTCAAAATTAACTGCAATTCAACATCGCGGGAAAGTTTCCGCAGATATCGCGAGGCACAAAAACTACGAAGAGTCTATCTCAGAAGATACTCGAAAGTAGCGAGTCGGCGTTTTCTGCGCGGTTCAACACCGACTTTTAATTAGAGCGGAATAAAAATCCCGTAAAACCGAAGGCGATCGTTTCGTGGCTTATCTGTCGCGATCCTATGCCCGCAGCCCGGATGGAAAGCACACGAATTATGAATGGGCTAACTGTCAAGTTATCTCGCATTACATTCTCCGCGTCAACTGCACATGCCCCCGGTGTTTCACCGTAACAGTTACGACATGCTTTACGATTTAACGTTTCCGCGGGTACGCGCTGCCCGCTAATGCGAATTCAGCGTGCGTGACTCACGCACGATCAGATATCGAGCGCTTAACGACGCGACGCGGTGGGCCCCAGCCGTCATCTGCGTCCACCGATTTTCGCATCGAATCGGCCATTCATCGGTAACGCGACACGTGGTGAATAGCATGCGCGAAACACTGGACCTGATTCCCAAATCGATTCGAATATTCGCTCGGCGGAGATTGTTATTCGGCTCGCGATTTTCCATTTTTTTGTGGGAAAATTTAGCGATAGGTCGGTTACACGTTCCGGAGGAATCTCTTTTAAACGACACGTTAACACGACATATATCTGCGTACTTGTTTGGAGGTAAAAAATATATGCGCGGATAGGTTTTAATGCAATCCGAAATGAAACTGATCTCTAGTTTGCATTCGGCTATAAAACGTAATTCGTCGTGGGAGCACGTCGGTGGAGGGCGTACGACGATTATGAGAAAATCGCGATTCGGGATTATACCGTGCCACGTGCGAATTTGACTGGAGCATTTAAATTTCCAACGTCGTTGAAAAAAAATTTTTTTTCCCTGCAGTAGAACGTCGCGCGCTTATAAAGCTCCGCGAGAATATCCGGTGTTGGGAAATTCATGAATTTTCCTATTCGGGACTTTACGCGAATTCTAAGTTTCGTCGAGCGTTTCCAGTCACGCAGCTCAATCGACAAAAATGCTTACGTATAGATATTCGTCCGTCCTTGCGAGAAGGCAACTCGTAAAGCGGCGGAAAGTACAATTCTGTTATGTCGCTATATAGAAACGAATCACGTGATAGAAATAGCCATCTCGTAATATCATTTGCAGCATAGTAATGCAGAAATATTTGAAAGAGAAATTTCCATATATTTATATATTATATGTGTAAATATTTACATAAAATACATTTACGTGTTATATAGATACATATATTATGAAAAAAAAACAAAGATTTGTTTTTAGATATATTCACTTTGAATGCTCACGCTGTAAATGTTATTCTCTCTTCTTTCCGCATGTAACGAGCGATAAAGATAAAATAAAGCTTACAGCGCGTGAGCGTTCAAAGAGAAGTCAATATGTTATTTACATTGCCAACTATAAAAATTTACGATATTAATTTAAAATGTCTACTATATGAAATAAAAACTTAATGCAAATTTATACTTTATATTTGTATTACTTTATTCATTTTATTATAAAATAAAAAATAACATAAAATATTTTAAAGTTTTCCATAAAAAATATTTTTTACAAAAAAAATACTGAAAAATATTCAATACTTTTTTTCGAAGTAGTCACCTTTACAATATATGAAATAAAATTAAACGCATTACAAATTAACATATTTTTATTATTTTATATTCATTGGTTTATAAAGAAAATGAAAAGTAAAATAAAAATAATATAAATAATAATATAAAATAAGCACTACAGAAAATAAGAGTACTACAGAAAATAATTTTTACAAGAAAAATAAACTAAAAAATATAATATTAGGCTTTTTTCATTAGTAATCATCCTTTTATTTAATTTTTCAATTTTTTTATACTAATCTAGGTAATCTAGCTACAAATTTATTTACTTTTTCTGACAAAAGATTTTTCCACCCGCGCACGCGCGCGGTGATGTCAGAGTAAGAACATTAAAATAGTCTTTTTTATATCAATACTGTTGTCTTTCAAATTAATTGAAAAATAATGAGAATGATACACATTTCAAAGGATTTCCAAAACATTCAAAGTTTTGCTAGTATATAAAAAGCACAAATTTTATATCTTTGATACATCATAGTTTAAACTATCCATTATTGAGTCTGATGTCTATGACTACATCTTTTGTTCATGTAAGCTATATCATATATGAAAAACTATATCATATATGATAAGCTATATCATATATGACCAACTTTTCATCAGGATCTAATTTTCCATACAATTAATGCAGGGATTTCTTTGATTGAATATTGCTACTGAAAAGTTCCTTTTTACATATCGTAACGATTAAGGAAAAATATCATTATTACTAATTAACAAAGATAATGTTGTTAGTTTAACATATTTTAATGGAGAATGTGAGATTACAAAATTATCATTATAAATTTAGAACTTAAAATTAAAAGGATATTCGGAGGATGATGGTAATTTCAGGATCGCCAGTATCGTTGACAATAGGATTACGTCGTAAATCAGTGCCTTTAGAAAACATAATCTGTCAGTGGGCAAACATGCGTTACGCGCGCCAGCATACATTCATTTTCAGCATAGAGTTCCCGTCGGTTGGCAATTACGCGATATTTAACATTTCTCGCTTGCCAACACCGGGTTTGTGTATATCGAATTAGAGCCGTCGGCGTTAAACTCATTACAGGGGCTTTGAATTTTTTTATGTTCGTGGCCGAACTGTATGCGCCCGTTCTGCTTTTAAAGGAACGCATTCCCGCTTGTACTTGTACTCTGCGACAGTTCCGGATGTAATTTCTCTAGAGAGAGAAAGAGAAAGAAATAGAGAGAGAGAGAGAGAGAGGGAGAGAGAAAGAGAAAGAGAGAGAAATTTCATTTTCAGCGTTAATTACATTTCGGACAGTTAATGAATTAAAATTAAAAACCTTGACAAAAGAATATCTTTTTCGCGCTGTGCAATTTTAATAGGAAACTTTTAACAGAAGATTTGCAGTGTGCTCTTGTGAATAAAACTTCTTGCTTGTATTATAAGCAAACACACGTTATCGTATCAGTTTCCCTGAAAATTCCTAAAAATCTAAAACTTTATAAAAATAAAATACATGTGAACTAATTATGTAATAATTTTTTTTCTTGATTAATAAGCAGTTCTAAAGATGAAAATGCTACATCTGACTTTTTTTCATATCTCAGAAAAATTATGAAAAATATTAAATACAAAAATTTATAGTTTTTTGTGATTTACAATATTATGTTATAAAATTAAAAAAAATATTTTTAAATGTGTGTGTTTTCTCTTTACCATTCCTTTAGTTTAGAAAATTAATTCTTAATGTTTGATAACATTAAAATATTCTATTAAACATACCATTTTTGGATAATAAAGAATTAATTTCATGTTTATTTAAAAAAAAAATGATAATCTTTAATCTATATAAAGAGCTTGTGATGTGTGCGTGCGTCCGTGTGCGCGTGTCACACACGCAACACACACACACTATATTTATTTAAATGTGTTCTCTTTAAAAAAAGGATAAGAAAAATATTAAGAAATATTTTTTAATCTCTTGTTATATATTTTTATAGGTTATGAAAAGTTATGACAACTATATTTTTGTGTTTAATATCTTTTATAATTTCTGACAAGAGATTAACAAAAATATGGAAAGATTTTCTTTGAAGGATATAAAAAATTGTATTATATTTTCATTTTTAGAACAAAAGTTGAAACAGAAAATTGCTATATGATTAAGTTTACATGTACTTTTTTTCGCAAAGTTATAGATTTTTAAGAATTTTCGAGTGGCTGAATCTTTCTTACTAATTAATTTTTGTCACAATTAAGCGTGCACGTTTTCATTCTCGTGTCAGTTTGTGCCTAAAATAATAATAAATTCTGTTCTAAATAAAAAATAAAAAATATCGTTTTGTTATATAAATGTTTTTATAAAATTGTTCGTTTTATCGGCTCGATATTTAATTTATTTTATTACGATAAAATTGTCTTTTTTTTTTTACAGTTTCACATGCATCAAATGTAAAAATTGGATTGCGTTCGTAAAAGTCCCGAAGTATCGTGTGATCGATGACACGGGCACGTGATCGCGAAAACGACGACGCGAAATTAAGCGTGAGCGATCGCCGTAGATGGAAATTACGTCGGCAGTTTGAGTTTCCAAGTCAGCGTGATTCATGTCCACATATGTCCTGCGCGCGCGTCGACGACGCGACGTACGGAGATACGAGTAACACAAAATATCGGTCCCGCTGTCGACTTTAGGGTTTAAAAGCAGTTTTATCCCTGTGCAAAATCCATTCGCGGGCCCCTCGCCCTCTCCTTACCACCCTCTCCGCCACCGCCACCTCATAGGTAATGCTCGGCACCGTAGTTCAACGTCGTTAAACTTTTTCATCTGCTTTTCAAACTCAAAGCCGGCCGAAAGTTTTTCTTCCGCTTGTGGGGCTCGAATGGTGCCACTACATAAATGCATTCTACCCTTCCACCGACCTTATTCCACCTGCTGGCCTGCCTGGCGCGATTTCGTTCTCCATCTCGATTCTCGCCCCTTTTTTCTCCACATATTTCTCTTTCTCTATCTCGGAGAGACGTAAGTTTTCCTCCGGCTGGGAAAATACTTCGCCTCCGCCTTGCCGCGGGTCATTACACCTATAGATTTCACTCTCTTCCGAATGCGCCACCACCTCGAATTGTTAATCAAAACTTCTTTCCGCGTTCGTGCGCCCCGCCTCGATCCGCCTCAGCCCTTGCCGCGCCGTTTTTCATCTACCGACGTTATCGAGAAGAATCGAAACGTTAATGCCATTCTCCGACTTACCAAGTACTATTGGTCGATTATTTTACGACATTTCGGCTGTTCTTATCCTTATATAATTCCATGTCTGCGAAAAATTTCTTTGACATGAGCTCTCGGAAATTTACGAACAATCGAGATGCGAATATCCGAGAGATAATTAAAGGAACGCGCAAAGTTTCACGCCTTTTGTAGCGAACTCCTTTACAATTATAATCGTTGTATAGATTAGTCACGTGATCACGCATAATTCTCCGATTTCACTTTATTCTTCCACAAGTAACGAGTGGTTGGCGTGTTCGGCCACCATTTCATTTTAGGTTAGTCCAAATTTTCTCAGTGCCCTTTTCGAGGAAATGCAATTCCATCTTTAGAAATGGAAAATATAATGATAATGATACAATAAAATATGATTCATGTATATTTCAGACATATAAATTTCATAAATACATAATTAAATGATTGCTTAAATATTGCTTAAAAATTGCATGAATTATCACTTTAAAAATAAATTTATTTATTACTTACCAAGAAATTATGTTGCAAGATGAGGTCCCGGGAAAAAACGTTTCATATATAATTATATAAAATTATATAAAATTATATACAATTATATATAATTATATATAAAATATGTCCATATGTATATAATTTTTTCCCGGGATGCATTACTCGATAAATTACATTAAGAATGTACTGGCTGTACAATCTCAGCAAAAAGTGATAATATATTGAGAGCACAATTGTAGTCCTTTTGCTCCTTTTATTGCATGTATTTAGATTCCATAAGATCATTACTGACTTTAACTGCATAAAATTAACTGCAAAATTTTATATACTCTTTATGTTCTTAAAATTTTATATACTCTTTATGTTCTCTATATTCTTCGGTGGATGTGACTGTACATTTTCTGCTTCAACATAAGCTACTTATTCTTGTAAAAAAAAATACTTACTACTGATAAATTGCTACTTAAGATAAAAGTTATAAAACTTAATATGATAAAATGCCTAAAGTAAATAGATTTTGTGGAATGACAAAATTTCGAACAGAGATTAATAGAGGCTAATAACTGAGAGGTGTTATGTTACAACTGATTTAATTATTTTTATAACAAGCTAATAAGTACATGTTTTCCTTTTTTAAAATTATTTTAAGATCTTTGATAACCAATTTAAAAAATGTGTTAAAAGTGTTAAAAACCAATCATCATTTTTCAAATCAATTTTAGTGATTAAATTTGATATGCAGTTTGTCGTGAACTTTTATGAATAAAAATCATATAATTTGTTCTTTGTAGCTGAACTAGCGTTGTACCGAAAATGAAATAGTGTAAGACATGTAAAAATTAGCGGAATCGAACAGGATTTGAATTCAGGATTTTTTGTTCTCCTTCCTAACAGGTCTACTATTTAGCCTGCGTGTCCACGATGCTCCACTACTTTTTTTGTAGCTAAGTACTTCAAATGCCTTATTTCTTACAATAGATGTATATTGAAGTTTGGCGAGAAAGAAAAGTTTTAATGCAATCCAGTGCAGCGATAAAAAGCAGGCTTACAGTAACTAATAACTTTTAATAACTTTTAGTAGAGAGAGAGAGAGAGAGAGAGAAAGAGAGAGAGAGAGAGAGAGAGAGAGAGAGAGAGAGAGAGAGAGAGAGAGAGAGAGAGAGGGAGAGAGAGTTTGTAAATCGTCTTGAAATTATCTTGAACATATATATTCATATATCTTTAAAATCTAGCTTCTAAGTAAATTTCATTAAGTTGTCAGCATTTTTCTACAGCCAATACAACCTTAATGTACACTGAAGAATGGTTTTGTTGAAATATTTAAAAAATTTAGCTACACACAGATTTGAAAATAATTTTGGATCTTTAAAATAATTTTGTGGGACGCTTAAACTGATTAATAGCATGTTAAAACTTTTTGTAGTATTGTTATTAAATATTCCACATAATTATTTTGATGATTCAACAAAATTATTTTTACTTCAACAAAATTGTTCTCTTCATGTAAGATATGAAGCGATACTGTACACACATGCATATATTTCTTAAAATTTGAAAAAATACATTTATTCTCGAACTGCGTCGATTTGTGATAAACATAAATAACGAGGTGAGAAATGAAGCGTTTGGAACAATTTAAATGGACGCAACGTGGGCCATACTGGCGCGCGAATATGTAGCGGAGAGCAACATGCACTCATGCGAGAAACCCTAATGCTAGTTTTTCTGGTTGACAGAGCACGAAGTACGATGGACCGTGAGGGCGTACCGGAAGCGCGGGATATTGGCAAATACATTTTGGAATATCGTTATATTATATTCCGTCCGGCTGAACGATGGATCGAAAACATGCGCACGTTCGCTACTTTCAATTTTCTACGATAATACGCATCATTGATATTATAACGATGTAAATGTGATAATGATGATAATGTGATCGTCAGCTGTATCAAACAATAATCATATGCACGCTATAATCCACGTTTGTTGAAGTATCTAAAAATTTAACTAGATGATCTAAAATGAAAATAATTTTGTTAAACTATCAAAAGAATTATGTTGCCAGTGTTGCAACAAGTTAACATTCTTGCAACCAATTTGAGCAACCTACATTGAGAAGTTTTTTCTTAAATTTTATTAAATATATTTATTTAAAAAAAGAATTAGATTCACTTAATTTAAATAAATAATATTTATAATATAAAATTTCTCAATTTGATTAGAATAAACTAAAACATTAAAATTGAAAGAAAATGATTTCTTGTTGAAAAGTTTAATTCAAATTTGGGTCAGTTATTATATTGTAGTGCTTATATTTGTTGAATTTTTAAAATAATGAATTTGAATATTTTAATAAATTTCTTTTCGACCGATATATGAAAACATCAAATAATTTAAAACACGGCCAAATACGGTCAAATTATATTTCTCAATATTTTTCGCAATAAGTTCTTTACAGTTTTTAAAAAATGCTCATTAACATCATGCATTAATTTGACGATCAAATTCATTTGTGACTTTATTTCTATTCTAGTTTAGAACTGCGTTATATGACCGGCTGTGTTCGGCGCGTAGTTTGAATGTACTAGATTATAGTTTAATTTAAATAAAAATAGAATTATTATTGAGCACTGACACCTAGCTTTGACCGTATTTGGCCGTGTTTTAAATTATTTGATGTTTGAATATTTTAATTTAAAAAATGGCATTTTAATAAATATTTATTTAAATTCATGTTTCCAAAGTTATGAAAATAATAAATACAGACAGACAGAAAGACATAATATAACTACTATATAATATAAGAGAAACATGTGATATAATATGTTAAACTAAACTCTCTTTCACTAAGCTCTCTTCACTAAACTCTTTTCACCAAAATCGTTCACTGCCATTAGATGGACGCTAGATGGAGTTTTATTTCTCATAAGGAAAAAACCATATAGACTAAAATAAAAGGCACAACATTGTGATTTTTTATTATGATTTTAATGAAATATTGATGAAATGCCTTGAAGACGATCTAAAATTATGCTCCAAAATGAAAATAAATAAAGTATATCTCGACAGCATAATTTCGTTCAGTTTTGTATAACTTGTCGTTTGTATATAAGAATATCTAAAATTTAAGTTTATATTTTTTTATTATTTTTTTATATTAAAAATCGATAATTGATAAAAAATAAAATCTATAATTTAGTATATGTTGTAAAAAATTTACAAGAATAATTAAGAATAATTTAAGAATAATTTACTTAACAGAAAAATCATTTTCTTAATGAATTTCTTATTCATTTTTAAATAAATACTTAAATTAAGAAATATTTTTTTTAAATATATTTTTTCTCAGTATACATAATTATTTTGATGGGCTAAACAAAATTATTTTCAGATCTGTATTTAGCTAAATTTTTAAATACTTTAGCAGAACCTTTTTATGTAATTGCAATAGCGCGAGTAACATAATTAAGTTTTAAATGAGCTCGCCTAAAATGATGAGTCATATTTTAATGAAGCAATGTCTTGCGGCGATGTAGATACCGCACTGTGTTGGATGTAGGACTGACGCCACGGTATGCGAGCTAAGTATGTGTGTATGTATGAGCGATATATCCTCGTCGCATCAGCCCCAGGTTTCTCTGTATAAAATGTTCTAGTTTCAACGGAACCAGCTTTCATCGTAGATTAAAACTAATTCCATAATTCTAGCGCGAACAAAGAAAGCGCGAAGCATCTTTTATCTCGCTTGATATTTATTAAGCTCCCACAATCAAGTTCGGAATCTGAAACTCCACGCGTGTAACATTTTGCTCGTTTAACACCACTCTTTTACGGAAGAAAAATATATCGTATATTAACTTTATAAATAGAAGTGGAGCGTATCTACGATGTTTGTCAAATTACAGGGGAGAAGTACGAGCTATTCAGCTCGGGCAGTGTATACAAAGTGCACATGAAGCTCACGATACGCTCAGTCGCGATGTCCGATTATGGCAGCTACAAATGCATATCTAAGAACTCCCTCGGCGAAACGGACGGCAATATTAAGCTCTACCGTGAGTATGACATTTCCATTGTACAAAGTACTTTTATTTAGTCAACGGGCATTGTCATAATGCGAACTGGAAAACGTATTCATATCCTTGTCCGCATTACAATTTTGTCATTTGCATAGATTTGCAAATTAACGAACGATTCCATTCGTTTTAATCCAAATTAAAACTTGCCTCTCAATACATCCAATGTATAAATTAACATGCTCGTCGAACGTGTTCAACGGTTACGAATCAACCAATTATGCTTATTTTTCAAACATTTTGGTAAATTGTACATTTTAATTCAGCGTTATTATTATCCTTATTTTTACGATACAATTTTTTCGTTACTTTGCTGCATCTACTTTTCTCGAGAGCTTAGTCTGCGTTCCGGATTATTCGTATCCCGCGAAAGATTTGACTACGTCAACTCATCGCATTATGCTATCAGATTGATCGAACAATTTGCGCGAAAGCGATCAAAAAGTGATTCAACGAAGTTACGATGGTAATATTATATTAACGTGATATATGATTTATCGCGGGCGTATATCTCGATCGCGGAGAGCCAATATCGATTCGCGCCGGTTTTCGAACATTTGTCAAGCGGTCCCTTATCGCTCGCGCGGTCGTCGCACTTTCTTCCGTTTCTCCGCGACCCCGGGCCGCGCGTTATCAGAAATCGTTAGTCGTGCGATGAAGAATTCTATCCAGCGGATGAGAAATTAAGTATCCGATGGGGAACGAATCAGACGGCGTGATAAAGCGAGAGCGCGGTTCTTTCGCGAAGACAACGGGCGAGATATATCGATGAGATGGCGTAAGCCGGGAGATTTGAAAAATGACGTTTCGCTGTGCCAATCGCGACTCGCCGATAACCGGAATCTTTCCCGAAACGACGAGGGAACGGCGAGGAAAAACGTTTGGCTGGATGCATATGGTTCACAAATGGAGAAGCCGCGAGGGAAGCATCAAAGTCGACGTGTTTTATCGCCGTTGCACGTGTGCGACAGTGTCCGCGGAGAAATGTGATAACGACGCTCGCCGGTAATGCAAGTCGGAGGAAATGGAGAACAACGTTACGCTCAAAAATTGCACAAAAATTTTATTCCCGCAATCGAACGAGATCTGATCGCGTAACGAGCCGTTGACTGGAGTGCGCCAGCACATTTTCGCGATAGGGACAGTTCGCCGGCGAGCGGAGGAATCTCGTATCAATCATCGTCCGCGGATAGACAGTTCGCCGGCATTTCCCTCAAACTTTTCATTCGGTATCAAAAGCAGAGCTCATCCCTTCGCGCGATAAGGAGCGCTGAGAAAGTCAGCCGTGTCTGTCTCCCCCGCAAATCCGCATTTCCAGGGAAAGCGGCGCTAGCCAGTGAATCACCGATAACCGCGAGTGCCGATCTGCGTTTTCCCAACCCTTTGCCTTCATCCCCTCTTTTGCGGTGCAAAAAGAAGCCCTTTCTATCTATCGATCAGTAATTGTAGGTTTTCGCCTTGGCGCGCCCGCAGATTGAACTTCCCAGCTTTGTGCTTTACTGCGACCGCCGAATCGACGGATTACTGCTAAGCCGCTTAAATAAGCGTTCGATTGTGTCGACGATTTAATGCGCATTAGCATTTTAAACCAGCCTTTTAATCCATGCCAAAAGTTGCTACAATGGCCACAAAGCATTTGCGAGTGCTACTAGTTTTAATTGCTTAACTTTGGACGAGGCGAGAGAGAATGTTTTTTCATTAACGCGATTGTTATTCGCTTTTAAATAAGATATTTGAAAAAAGCGGAGGGCAAAACGGTCTTTATATCACATTCGATTATTTAAAGCTTTCGTTATCCATTAGCGTTTAATTGTTTCGCATTGAAAGCAGGATTATTAAAGCAGCAGCTAAAATTTATTTGCAAATATCAGCGTGCTCAATCGAATATTTACGCTGCAGGAATGCAATAACGTAATACGCAGCGAGAGATAAATTCCGTGGACTGTACATACACGGAAAAAATGGATTTGAAGTATCTAAAAATTGAGTTAGCTATAGATCTGAAAATAATTTTGTTGCATCATTAAAATAATTATGTAAAATATTCATTGCTTGCTAGAAAGTCAAAACTTTTTACAGCATTATCATCATGATTAAGCGTCCTAGAGTATAATTATTTTGATATTTCAACAAAATAATTATCAGATCTGTATCTAGATAAATTTTTAGATACTTTAGCAAAACCATTCTTTCTTTGCAATCTTTATGGTTTTTCACATTGATACATTTCCCCATTGCTGCGTCTACATTATCTAATTTTTGTATGTAGAACGATTAAGAACGCGGTGCGTACATTTTTGTTAGTACAGTTTTACTTAAGATGGATTTATATCGAATTAAAAAGCATATTAATGCATTGCATATCTTGGCAGACATACCAACGCCTACCACGGAACCGACGACGACAAGCACACTGCCCGTTTCTACCATTGATCCAGGTAAATATTAAATAATTAAATATTTACATATATTCCGTACCGCGACAACTCACGTTGCATGGAACGGTTTTGGAGGAAAGCTAGATGCAGATTTGAAAATAATTTTAGACCATCAAAATAATTATATAGGACGCTCAAGCTAGTTGCTAAAATGCCAAAAAACCTTTTACAGTATTGTTCATTATCTCAGTACTACAGTATTGCTCATTCTGCATAATTATTTTGATGGTCCAATAAAATTATTTTTAGGTCTGTATCTGGCTAAATTTTTAAATACTTAAGCAAAATCGTTCTTTTCGTATGTATTTTTTATTTAAACCGTTTGATGTTTTAGCTGTAAAAAGAAACATAATCATGAAATACTTTCATACGTACATAATTATGAAATATGGTGCAATATTATTGTGAGGCACCAGTGATGTACAATCATCGATTTATCGATTTGAGATATCGAATATTACAATTTTTAATTTCTTACTTTAATCTAAAAATTATCGATTGATACAAAAATGTTAACAAGCTAGATACAATAGATGAAAGAAATTCAATTGTACTATAAAAGCTGCAACATTTTGTAAAGACTGTCCAATCAAACCATAATGTTTATCCTGTTTTAATACAAAACATCGTTATATACAATATTATTTTATATATTTTATTATATATTATTTTAATTATGAAATGTTTATTGAGATTAAATAATTATTTAATAAATGTTTATATAA
Organism: Cephalotes varians; assembly: GCA_037157785.1. Lineage (NCBI taxonomy): Eukaryota > Metazoa > Arthropoda > Insecta > Hymenoptera > Formicidae > Cephalotes > Cephalotes varians. Next base: position 323,565 of record JANQDE010000115.1, on the reverse strand, counting down.
AATGTTAATTTTGTTAAATAATTTGATTAAATATTGTTAAATATTTTATTAAATATTAGTTTTATGAAATAAATATTTAATAAAAGTTTTTCGCTTCGTTGTGCATTATATTTTGTACATTTATAATAATAATTTTTTAATTGTTTTATGTAATATATTTTTTATTTAACAAATAATAATAGAACATGGACTGACATGTATTTGACAAATAATAATAAAATATAGACCAAACATACAACTAATTAAAGATCGGCCTTATTCGGTCAAGCTGGATCTTTGTGCTTATATTTCTTGCGTAATATTATATACATTTTCAAATTCATCAAACTGCGCTAAATAAATTTTCAGTCTTGAAATACAGTTATAAATTGAACAAGAATATCACGTTATTAAATTCATAATCAATTAATAATAATAATGATGATAATATGCGTCTGTTAAATCTTTTTCCCTCCAAACACTATAAAGAATTTATTGCGAAAAATATCATCTCAGCCAAAAATCGAATCTTCTTTCCGAAGGACGGGTCTTAGTCATCTCGACTACTGAGACATGTGATATTTATCGCAACGATCGATAATGTTTAAAAAAAATGCATGTCAAAGGCGTGTGAATTTCACAAATATAATATATTAAATATAATAAATATCTGTCATTCACGTATGGTACAAATATATTATATTTGTTATACTTGTTATATTATATTTGTTATATTATTATATATTATATTTGCTATAGGTTATCTAAATTAATTCGGCATAAAATTTAGTTAAACAATTCCACTACTGCGCGTCTTACTTAACTTACATATCAAGATGATTGTTTCAATCGTACTTTTTTTTATTAACCGTGCGATTATGTAGATAACTAACAAGAAAAATATTGTTTTCAGTGGAGAATATCCAGTGGTCGCGACAAAAGCCCGTGCCTAGTCTAGAGCCGAGCTCTAATGAAATAACCGACGCATCTTTGTCGACCGTCGTGAGAAGCGAAGGTACGCTCGTTTTCCATTATTCTCTTAAGCTTTCTTTCTTTTGCTGTTACCAGCGCAGATTTTCGTATTAAACGAAGTTGAAGTCTCAGGAAAATATGAGATACTTTAAATAGAAACGCATTATACTGATATAAAGTCGTCTAATTCTATTTTTAATTGCGTTGAACATTTCCAAATGAAAGAAAGCACTTTGATTGTATTATTTTAATACAAAATTAAAATTATAATATTATAAAATATTAAGAAACTTTATTGGATGTAAAAAATTATAATATCGTGGAAGGGCTAATGAGAGCTATAACACGCTGTTGATGGTGCGCAGTAACTAATAAGATTTATTTAGTATAATTACAAA
>JANQDE010000115.1:243242-314380 GCA_037157785.1 Cephalotes varians | reverse complement strand
ATATTTCGAATATTTATTAAAGTAAATTTTTCTGTAAATTGTAAATTTTAAATTTTAATATCTAAAATTTCTAAACGTGATTTCCGAAGAAGCACTCAAATGAAATTGAAAAACAAAATTGAAGAAACAAAACACAACTGAAAAGAGATTTAAAAGATTTTTAAAATAATGTGTCACTTCCTAATGCCATTTAAAATTTGTAAAACATATAAAACATATAAATTTCTTAGAAAAACGGCGCTATTAATAATTGAATGTATTGCTGTCAAATATTTAAAAAAAGAAATAGAGCGAGAATTCGCGAACGGTAATACGGATATAAGTTTTAATTACACGATGCTTTTTTTACTATAGCAAGTAGCAGAAAAAATTAGCAGCTAAGAAAATATAATTTTATAAATTATATTTAAAAGAAAAAATATATAATTTTGAATTATATTTTTTTATAGTTGTTTTTATTTTGTTAGAAGATTTGCTAGTTACTAGTAGAAAAGCAAATCAGATTCAATCAGATCATTGTGTAAATCAGTATGTACAGAAGAAAACCTAATGTACAGAAGAAAATCTGTTTATTTTATACATTCTTGTTTGCCCATATCTTGTGAGATGATCTCTGATTTTACAAGGAATAGCTACTTTGATTAAGTGGATGAAGCAACACAGTTGAATTTATCTATATTCTTCTTAAGAACGAAAGTGATGCGTTTCACACAAATCAGTTGATTACAAAAAAATCATCAAGTGAAAAATTTTTGTTCATCCTATATCTTTGGAAAAAAGAATAAGGAGAATTAATCAATTTAATCTTTCACATATTGCGATAAAAATTGAAGCAGAAAATCTTAGAAAATATATCATTACAAATTTGATAAAAAATTATAAATCAGTCATTTTGATTGGTGATTCTAATGTTAAGTTTATTTGCAATTTCCAATATCACCTATTGAGCGAAGATGATAAATGTAATTCCAGCGATAATGTACTTAACATGTTGATTGCCGAAAAGATAACTCATAATTGATGATCTATAGACGAGCCGCTTTTGCTGATGTTTAGGCGGAGAAAGTAAAAATTGTTTGTGAAAAACCAATATAATCAAGTAGCATATTAAAATAACAATGCCAATATAAAAATGGCATTGGGTACAAAGTTACTAAATTGTACAATGACAATCAATGTGTTAATATCTGCGTCGCAACAACGTTGTTTATTCGTTCGTTTGTTGAACGTTTGTTTACTTTTAATTTCTATCAGAGATCTTCTTGTTTTTTGTAATGAGGATCGATAATCATTCCGAATCTTCGATGTCAGTGAATTTTGAAGCCATTGCTATCGGACGTATCCTGGGAATGATGACCATTTTCCTTATCTGATTCCACCGTCACCACTAAATCCTTTTCCCCAATCTTTCTTCTATCGGCAGAGAGGCTTTCAAATCGCGCGCATCGTTAGCGAAACGAGATCTATCAATTTCCTTCAAAGAGATCGGCGGATTCTTCTTTTAGTGTGTGGACGGCTTACCAGAAAAGTTTTATATTTGCATTTGAATCGCAATTATATTATTAGAAAAATCAATTACAGCAATATATAAAATAAAAAATATTTCCATATCGCGTTTTCTTTATTTTTACATTAAAATAGTTGTCGTATTTTTGTCTCACGGATTAACACAATCTCTATAATGATTTTTACAAAGAAGATATTATCCAGATCTAAAACGAAAAGAGAAATTTCTCTTGTAAGTATGTATTGAACTAATTATTGTACTAATTACTCGCACTCGTGTTTCCATCGTTTATCCATATAATTTCTAGACTCGAGCAAAAATTTGGCCTACTCGTTAAATAACACTCACCAGTGATTTGCGTGAATGCGTAGAGAATTCTATGTTAATAACATGTATGTTTAATCATAATTTGAAATGTTAAAATGAATTGAAACGAAAGAATGAAATGTTATATGATTATTTATCAATATTTCTGTATACTACTTTTGCACAGAATCTCAATACTCACGCGAGCACACATTGCCATACATTGCCACGAGGCCATTGTTACGAAGCCAATTTTTGAGAATTATTTTTGTGTTGTGCAACTGATGTTTCACTTAATTTTATTTAATATATAAAAAATATTTAATCCTTTGCACTCTTATGCCGCCTGTATAATAACGTGTTAATCGACGTGTTAACAAAGGAAGTCCAGTTCAATTTTAATTAGAGAGCTGTTGTAAAAACGTTTGCCACAAATAAAATATTCAAGCACAAATCGGCTGACGGATTATACATGACTGATAAAAAGATTTAAATGTTTTCTGTGTTACACAGTCACTGATACAACAATCAATATATTAACGTTTATCGAAATGTACTGGCAATTTTAAAATTACCAAACATTTTCCAATCGGTCATTTTTGATTGTATGTGTGCATTTGTTCTAATTGTATCTCTGTTCAAATGTAATTGTCAGTGCAGAGGGTTACCAATCTATTAAGCTAAATGTATAAATTAGTATGTAAGCATAGAAATTAGTGTGACGTGTGCAAAGAGTGACTCGAAAATGGTGCATAAAATGCAACGAAGCAACTGGGACTTGTAAATTTCCGAGGATTAATCACTTGCATATATTTGTAAATAATGTTACAATCATATTCCATGGATATTTCCATGATATTATCGCTGTACTAATTGTATCGATAAGAACAGTTTTGTATATATTAAGTCCCCTCGAGCGCGTATAAAATAAAAGTGTGAGTAGTTGTCGATGTTTTTATATATGTGGATGTTTCTGCAAATGAAGTTATTCTATCCCCGTATCAGGACAAAATTCCAGAGAAGAGAATATCTGTTTCTCCTTATTCTATCGTCTAGAAATATATTGAAATGAATACCGTTTTGCGTTTTATAACCGAAAATGTAACGAAACGATTATATGCAAGCGCAATTGTTAAGCTACTCTTTAAATTCAAAAAATAATTTGCACATAAAAAAGATTTATATTGATAATCTGAAATTAGTAATTTATATTTCCTCACCGAAAATATCTGAAATATTTTTGCGATGTATTACTTATCGTACTGTTAACGAATGACAGCAACTGGATAGCAACTTGAAACTCGCAATTCAGAGAAATGGAGCGTTTGCAAGTAACGCGTCATTATGCCACGTATAACAAATTTTACACTAGAAAATTCATTGTTGAAACGTCAAATGATCAGTATATTTGCATTTAAATTGACGAGAAGATTCAACGCCGCTCAATAATACACAATCGAATTTTGGGAATTAATTTATATAAGTGCTACACACTTTACACCAATTAAACTTCTCGATATGAATGATATTTCACACAATTCTCAGGAGTTCCTGAAATCCAGATGTAAATATTAACTATAAGACTACACTATGATTATGTACTGTAAAGTGAATAAAATCGTTGTAAATAATTGCAGTCAGCTTTGTATAAGGTGGTACACGGTTCATTAAAAAAGCATAGCTTCTTGTATTTTTCACATGAAATATAATTGCGCAAATATTTCTACGAATAATATTAATTAATTAGGAATTTCAGATTTTTTAGATTTTTTATAAATTTTTTATTAAATTTAAAAACCAATTTAAAGAACATTTAAAATCTAAAATTTAAAGTTTATAATTGAGAGCATCTAAAATAGATGTATAAGTTAAAATTTATATGAATTGTTTTAACATGTATTGAATTATAAGTCAGCTAAATCAATTATTTGCGTAATTAAATCCGCGAAAGTATCGTGTATCACACTTAAATTAAATACAGATTTTTGTTAGCTGTAGCGCTTGTCGATGAAAGAAAGATCATTTTAGCTTATTGCTGTTTTATAGACATTGATATTTACAGAATAATTAATTAAATAAAACTTCATAGATGAAAAGATTCCCCAAATGTATTGTAAAAAGAATTATGTTTATTTTCACTCCCATAAATAGTAGAAATGAATCATGTTGTAACTGAATGAACGAGTGCAAATGGAATGAATAAATATCGAATGTTCAATCTATTTTGTATAAATCCTATTTCATGTTTTGTTAATTTTTGATCTTCCGTTCTTTGATAGAATCTTTTGTAATAAAGTTAATTAAATAATTAATAATAATAAAATTATTGTATATTACTCAATACAATATTAATATAAAATCGGTCAATTTCTCTTTTACTTATATCAATGCCCGGAATTAAATGCAGCCCGATTTCTAAGGCGCAGCCCACTGTCCTCCTACTACTGCTCGTAACTCGACGATCGAACCGATCGTTCACGTGACGCTGTGTCTCAGGAGCGTCGCGATATAAGAAATATGCTGGAATCGTATCTTTCGGCAAATTATCATTAAAAAATATTTTCCTTTCTATAAATTTTCATTTTTATAACCAAATTCAATTTTCTATTAAATAATAATAATAATAATAATAATAATAATAATAATAATAATAATAATAATAGTAATGTAATAATATAATAATAATTGAATAATAATAATATAATTTTCTATTGTAGAATATGTTATTTATAATATGTTAATAATAGAAAATTGAATTTGATTATAAAAATGAAAATTATGTAGGAAGGAAAATATTTTAATGATAATTTGAAAGGTTTTAGCATATTTCTTATATCGCGACGCTCCTGAGGCACAGCGTCACGTGAGTGATCGGCTGCTCGGTCTCGGCCATCGAGCTACGAGCGATAGTGGGAATACGGTGAGCCTCGGAAATCGGGCTGAAATGTGCATTTAATTCCGAGCACTGATTTATATTATTTCATTTTAAGAATATGATCGGTCTGCATTGTTACATTTAATTGTATAGCGATTGTTTGCGGAGACTGAAATATAAATAATAACAGTTAATTTATTTCACTTCTTAGATTATCTTGTCCGTAGTAGATCAAAGAAAGATATAATAAAATTGGAATTTTTTTGAAATGCAGTGAAATTTCCATTTGCGGCATTATATTCTTTTGAAATTTTATACTGATTTTTACAATTATAATTTTTATTTTTACAGTATAGCAAATTTAGGAACGTCCAGTAATTTTTAATCCTTTGCGGAAGGAACGATTCGAAGCTGAGCGCTTTATAGAGCTGACTTGCTGTAGTAATACATAGATAGCTCAGTCAAATTAAACGATTTTTAGCGATATAAAGGAAATCATTGCTGAAAAGCTGAATTATTATATATAGGTTTGTAATAACGTACTTTTTAACATACTAAAAGTTTTCTTGTCTGAAAGCATGGCTGGTTATGTTAAAAAATGACAAAAAGTCGGCTTTTTGCTAATATCTCAGAAACTATTTATTGCACAGAAATTAACGTTCAGATAAAAAATAAACAAATTAACAAAATTTTCCGCAGTTTGATTTTCTAATGAACCTTGTACAAGTCAGAAATAAGCTATTTACAAAAACATTCTCAGAAACACGTATAATGAATATGTTTTAGCTGTATTTCAGTAACTATTAGCCGTATACAAATCAAATAAGAACCAAAATGCAGGGAATTTAATAACCTTTCATTTTGATAAGAACTTTTAACGTAGAAGTTGTATATAAAATATTTCCGATATATTAGCGGAGGAAATATCTCATTCTCATAATATCCGCAAATCACTAATAGTTCCAGAAATAAATTTTCTTCAAGGATCTTATTCGAACATTACGTAAATTTGTTCTTTTTCCGCGCATGAATATTACAAAGCTTTAGCTATTCCTACGTACAAAATATATAAAACAAAATTGAAAGAGTATTTAGTTACAAAATAGATGCTTATTAAATATCATGCAATCAATAGTTCCAGAGATATCATTTTTTAAAAGATATTTTGATTTGCGGATATTATGAGAATGAGATATTTCCTCTGCTAATATATCGGAAATATTTTATATACAACTTCTACGTTAAAAGTTCTTATCAAAATGAAAGATTATTAAATTCCCTGCATTTTAGTTTTTATTTGATTTGTATACGGCTAATAGTTACTGAAATACAGCTAAAACATATTCATTATACGTGTTTCTGAGAACGTTTTTGTAAATAGCTTATTTCTGACTTGTCTGAGGCGGAAAATGTATAGAAATAAAATGAAAGCTTATAAAATTATCTTTTAAATGATTTTTTGTTGAACCTCGATTGATGAATAGTTTTCGAAATACAGTCTTTGAAAGATTTCATACTGATTTTATGAAACGGGCACTCTCCATAGTATATCTCGAATACTATCTGTCCTAAGAATCCGATCCAAGTATTAAATGGAAGCAAATATCATATATTATGAGTTCAGAAACGCACATCGATTTTAAATTCTTACAAATACACTTTTTTGAAATTATAATCGACCATGAAAATGGTGAAGGACATACAAATTAGAAAAAAGAATTACTGTCTTTAAACGTCTGTATATCGGTCATTTTTTATTAGCGCATAAATAAACATTAAACCATATTTTAGGAAATTTTATAAGCTTAAATTTTCATCTGATGTATTTTTTATGTACACCTAACAGAAACTAAGATATTAGTACCGCAAGAAAGTACCGTAAAACGCCTTTATAAGCTAAATATCACAAAGCATTAATGTAACAATTGTGTTTCAAAAAGTAAATTTTCTAAATTGTTATCGATCAAAAATTATATACATATGCATATAAACTAACAGAAAAACGTAGATATTAATTTTTCTATCATCATTATATATATTTATATACGTTTATTGTTTACATATATGTGTTCATCGGTTAACATCAATTACGCTGAATACATATATGCGTTAATCGTCCGCAAAGAGTTAAAACTCGATTCTCCTTATGCTTTTTAGTTTAATTTTGTTAACTTTTTAGTTAACTTCTTGCAATTTCTAGTGACTTTGGGAATTTGAGTTTATAAATTCGAATTTTATTGTCATAAATTCTAAGAATTCTTGAAGTCTTGGGCTCTTCAATTAATAAATTGATATAATGTAATATTGCGTAGATTAATTAAAATATACATACTTTAATTTATTGATGATATCTATTTAGTGACACAAACATCGTTCTATCTTCCTTGGTACTCGATAAATACAAAGATAGAATGATACTTGTGTCGACTTGTGTCACCAAATGGAAAGCACCTTTAATTGGGTTGAGGAAAAAGTTTCTTCGTATTCTCGGTAGATGGCTTTAAGATCGCATAACTCTAGTAATATTAAGGAGATCCTGGAGTCGTCTGTTTTATCAACCAAACGCGATTATTTTCGGATACATAAAATCTTTTTATTGATTGCAAAGAATTATAAATCCTTTTCCACAATTAAAGTATAGACAATAACGTAGTGCGGAGTGTGCGACTTTATACGGAAAACGAAAAAAAAATAAAAAATTACAGTTTTATTATCGATTTTTGACGTCGACTCGTAACAACATTGCTTTATATGTGATTTTCATAGACCTCTTTTGAAGTCAACTTTACACCATTAAGAAGATGCTGGAGTCTGTATTACCGACCAAACGCACATTTCGTATTTCTCTATTTTCTTCGCTTTCTTTATACAGAATATATATATATATATATATATACATATACGATTCGTCACCAAATCCGAACAAATTTAAATTTTGAATTCCTCGCCTCATTTGACTTCGACGGTAGGTCGTTCGGGCAAGTTACATGTTTGTAGTAAGTACATAATTTCAAAATGTCAAGTGCGGAGTATAACCAAAAAGCGGGAATAATCGAAGCCCTTCGCGCTGAGCGTTCGCAGACCGAAATTATTCGGTTCTTCGGGTACCCAAGATCAATCATATATGATGTTGGGGCTAAATATTTGGCTTCGGAGACGTCCGAAAAAGGTTCTGCCAACTCGACGAGGAAGAGCTATTCGAAAGAAAAGTCGGTAAGGATTCCAGCAATTATCGAAAAGAGCTCTCAAAGAGAACCCAGGGCTGCCTTTGACGAAATTAGCAAAAATGGGTATGAGTGACACTACAATGCGAATTGCTGAAGAGGATCTACGCTTCAAATTCTATGTGATAAAAATTCGACAAATGCTTTCCGAGGCTGTCAAGATGAACAGAGTTGCTCGCTGTAATCTGCTTCTATGTTCGTTGAAATTCAGATTTGAATCCTCCTACGTCTGGAGCGTCATTGAACGAGTGATCAACAAGTCAAGACATCCCAACGTGACATCTCTCCAGGCCGCTATCGAGGCGGCATTTGTCAATATGGACAAGAATGCATTGCAAAGAGCGTGCCAGAGCATGCTAGAGTGGAATGAGGATCGAAGCAATCATTGAAGCAAAAGGAGATTATTAAAATAACATTCTTATGTAAAATCTGAGATGATCAACATAAAATCTCAAAAGAAAGCTCTGAATATACAGTCTGACACTGAAAATCTACCAACGATATATGTAGAAATTCTTAATAAGCTTTAAAAAGAAATCATACAAAATACGGATCTTTTCAAATAGATATTCATGACTTGAAATAAATCAGAATGTAAATTCATATCTACAATCTTATGTATTTTATGGACGCTGACGTAACATTAACTCACAGACAATTGTTTACAAAATATCTTTATATTATCGGTTTTATGTTTAATTTGATTTTTCATACAATGTTTTTATTTTCTGACTTTATTTGCTCGCTCATTTAAAAACTGTATGTGGACCATATCACTCATTGTCTCATTAATTCTGACATTTAATATCAAAAACGTTGCTTTTTAATCATCAATTGTGAAAGCATTCTTGACGGCACTGGTAAGTAGGATCTATTTGTGGGTTGTGGATGAAAGGTTTTAATGTAATTTAATGTAATTTAATTTCTTATTGAACAGCTAATATCACTAGCTAATGATATACAATAATGACAATCTCACAACTTGCGTGGATTTGCTGATCACTGTTGTCGAGGATAGTTAGATGTTTTCACGGATAGAAGATGGAAGTTACATATTTATACACTGATGATGGCTCGAAAAGGAAGCCGAAACGTCTGGAATTGTAATCATTTATAATAAAACATCTATAATTATTACGCTCAGTCAACTGCGGTTTGCTTTCAATAGCCCTTTTTACATAAGAATGTTATTTTAATATTATATCGAGAGCTCTTTTGTTCAATTTTTAATTATCTAATTGGCAATTTTTTATTTAATTTTTAAAAGGAGATTATATAGAGTAATTTTACTCTAAAAAAAATACCACTAGCGATGTACAAAAAGTGTTTTTGTAATTTTTACATTTTGACGAATAAAATTTTGTTTAAACAAATTGTTCATTTTGTCCGGATTTTGGTGGTGGACCCTGTATACACACATACACACATATACATATATATATATATATATATATATATAAGATATTAAAGATATATATGAAATATATCTTGAATAACTTAAAAAATATATTTCTGCATTTTCACATCCTTGTATTGTTGTTCTATTTTCCATATATTTTATATGCACGTTTTTATGAAGAAGGAGAAACAATTTTGTATTTAATTAAAAAGAATTATCATAAAATGTGTTCAAAATAAACATATTATTATCAATAATTTAATTCTCAGTTTGCAAAATAGATTTTGTTTAAAGCGATCCCATCAATAAATTATGAAAAAGGTCATGAATGCTGGGCACAAAAATTAAAGTTTCTCAAGAACTGAGATACATACGATAAAAAGTAAGTAATAAATCTGTATTTCATGTACATACGGACATTTCCTCCTGATACCGATAGTGCTTACAGGACTAGATCGCGTGCGAGAAGCACGGGCAGTGGCGCAACCAGATCGGATTCAATATCGCAGTATTGCCATACAGCTACGCAATTGAACATCTTAATCTACATTTGTTTATTGATCGACTAACTTAATTAACTAGTTACACACTGATATATACCAGCATTATCGTGGAGACATTTATGACTTATAAAGTCGCATTTGAATTTTATTGATAGAGATAAGAAATAAATGTATCTCTTACCGTCATCAGTAAGTACAATTTGTTATAATTTCGTCGTGACGGAAACTTATCCTTGTAACAAAATTTTGTGAAATGCAATGACGTAGAGAGAGAGAGAGAGAGAGAGAGAGAGAGAGAGAAAGAGAAAGATCTTTCGCGTTTTTATTACATACGCAGAGACATATACAGTTACGCCACCAATCAGCACAGATAATGCATTCTACCTGTACACACTATGACATTTTAATGTTTATTCCTTATATGTATATAACGATATAATACCATAATATTCGCCACGTAATCGCTATGACATTTTATTTAGCTACATTTTGTATTATTCTTTGTTACAAATTACTTACTCGCACTTATTCTTCACGATTTCTTACGTGCATTGTAGCATGTTTGGTGCGTTCGATGTATTATCTACAATGATGATACAAAAGTAGTTGCTCTGAATATCTTCAATATATATTGTTTAATTGTCGCAGTCGTTGAATTACTTGTAAATAATCCGTGATCGTCTAAGTTTTGCACAGCTGTGGCTTAAAATTCCATTGATGAATACTAACTCGATGCATCATTATGCAATATATTACATGAAGATTCAATTGAGGCGTTGAACATCTTTAATTACAAAATTATAATTACGCATATGTCAGTGATATTTAAATTAAATTTAAATTAAATTAAATTTAAATTTAAATTAAATTAAATTTTATGAGTTAATTGAAAATCATTATTTTATCTTCGCCGCACTACCCGTATTTTTGAGCAGCGTAATTTCATATATTTTAAAACAGATACGTCTGAATTTATTAAAATTCTTAAAGTAACAGCTTTTGCAAAACCGATATCAATATTTTATTGATTCTTTTAGATGTATCTTATATTAAAATGATTAATTCATTTTTTATAACGAAAGAATGCAGATACTTATGTGATATGTCTTTTTACAATATTCTGCAGAGATATGTACAATATTCTGCAGTATTATCTTTTCAAATTATCTTTTCAATTGCTTTTGTCGTAATCATTTCAGACCATATTTTAATCAATATCAAATATTATCGATGTCAACACTATTTGATTTGAAGTATATTTAAGATTACAAAGCCATTCTATGTTAATTGCAAGTTAATCAAAGTTAATTGCAATCAAACTTGCAAAAAAGATGTTAATCTATTAGGAAATTACATTATATGGTAGTAGCTAAATTTTTATGTTGAAGATAAAATTATTAAACAAAGATTGTTAACTTAATTATCTCTACGAGGCGAGAGAATCGATAAATCCCCTTTATTTCCATGACAAACTATTCTCGTAACTCTTTCTTACTTACGTAGCTCATTTACCATTTTTCATGTACTTCTTTTAGTTTCTCAATGCTGGAATACTTTCTTCCTAACAGTAAGAAATTCTCTTCTTCTTTTATCTTTCTATTGTTTTTCTTTATTGCAGTTCGCTTAACCTATTTCAAAACTCTTTCATGGCCAATATTCAATAATAAGCTCTCTATTTGCATACGTATACATACATCATTGAACGAAAACACAAAGCCCTATGTGCAAGCTCCGCATCGTGATATTGTACTATGATTCAGACCGTCAGGACAGGGTGTCCTAGTTTATAGAATGTGTTATCCAAAGCTCTGACAGTTTAAGTGAAACCCTGCGAATATTTGCATCGATTACGACGCAAATGTTGATACATTGCGCAACATTAATAGTTAATGATACGGAAATTGCAGTTATATAACTATCGGTATTCATAGAATAAAACGATACAGTCTTAGTAAATGATAGATGTTTTAATTAATAATTCACACGCTGCTGAACGCATTAAGTGAACTGTTGCTTCGGGAGTTTGTCGGATATTGTCAAGAAATTGTATCTATTTCATTTTACGAAAAATGATATTCTTCAGACCTCGTATATCGAGGTGGCAGTGATAATATGAATTAGTTTATTCTGATATGTACAATACGTTTACAGAATAATAAGGTGAGATCTATTCACACGCAATACATCGACCATTGGGAATTATATAAGGACGCCAAGAGCTTCCTCAGTCTTGTACTTATTACGCATATATACAGATTACGATATATATTTTCTGGTACTTCTTTTATTTTAAGAAAAATAGGATTACTAAAATATACTGAAACGTTAAGTGCTCTTTATATTTATCCCGAAATACGATTACGCAAAATATAGAATTCAACCCTGTTTTATATTTTCGGAATAAAAAAAGATTTTTAAATAAATAATTATTTTTACTTATATTGTAATGAGTTATTATACTTGTGCATGTTGATGCGAGATTAGGATAAATTATTAATTTGATGTTCCGCAGAGAAAAAATCGAAGAAATATCAATATAGCATCGTCACATGTGTATACATATATATATATATATATATATATATATATATATATATATATATATATATATATATATATACATACCAATAATATATACTAACATTCTATACATAGTATATGAATATATTATACATGGTATTATACAGAGTTATTATTGAACAGGTTTTATTAATGCGAATGTTCGTCTCGGTTCAAGATGCCTTCCAAGGTTTTGGTGCGAATATTCAAGCGACGATTATTAATATGATGCGCCTCAGATATTCTATGAGATTAATGCTAGTCACTCTGTGCACACAGCGATCGTCGCAAGTCAGGAGTCGCACGGAAAGTCATGACACCAATCGATGTCATTGCGTCGAGATACACACACAATGTTAAAAAATAATAAAAAAATAATATTTTATTCAAGAAAACGGTTGTCTATTTAACGAGACAAGTTAAATCAATGTGCACTCGCGTTGCTGTAATTGGTACAGCTTATTAAAAAAGATTGTATGGTTCCAGAAAAAAAGAAAAATGAAACGCTTTCTAAAATAGTATAGTAAAAGAAGAAAACACTACCGTTTTGTAGTTGAAAAATATTAATTTCCACGTCCTAAAAAATAATATTGAGACCTAACATTCTTAACTGCTCACAGAGAATTTAGACAATTATAATAAATAAATAAAAATGTACATACAAACCTTTACATTGTGGTTTTCCTTACATGCAACGTATAAATTGTATTCTTTGAAATATATTTGATACGCTTTTGAAAGTTACAGAGAAAGAGATCAACCCTTACTGAATTGGACAGCCCTGTTCTAGCATAGAGTTCCTCTAATAAGCGTCTAGACAGTAACTGCCTTTCCCAGCAATTGGCGTAGCCGCATCGTCATGTTGTTGCATCGTTTGGCCGCTTCGGACATCACCGATGTTGAGATGGGATCCGGATAACCAATTAAAAATGACGCGAAACAGTACAAACTGTCCATCGTTTGTCGCCTCGCTTCTCCGCAAACATCTATCTTGTCTACACTTTTCGTTTACTGCTCATTGTCTGAACGTACATCATCGATCGTGTTTTGCAGGATAAAAATGCATACATTCGATCGATAAAAGATACTGCTCACACATTTATTATTTCATAAAGAATTTATTAGCTGTATGCGTAACGTTATCTCAGTTACATAGAATATCGCCTAGCTACAATAAAGAAATAAAATTATCAATAATGGACAAATACAAGCTTTCTTTTCAATTTAGAGTTAAGCTAGATAGAGGATGAGAATTAAGAGCGATAGAGTAACTTAGGCTGCATTTCGATATTCACTGCCAATATTGAAAAGTACGTTACATATAAATTTTCAGTATTGGTAGTGAATATTGGAATGCAGCCTTAATTTGCATTTTTTCTTAAAAAAAATTAATATCTTTACGCGGTCGCGATAACGCTCGAAATTTATGGATGTTTTAGTTATCTCTGCAACACCGCTAATGCAACGTTAAAATAAATCAGGCGTTCCCCAACATTGTAACTTGTAATTTCGGCCGCATGGGGGGAGATTGGCGCAGCCGAACTCTAGTTCCGAAACGTCCATAATGACTGTCCCTTAAGTCGTAATCCTCCCTTAGCGAACTCCGCCAGCGAACGCGATGCCAGCCCGGGGGCTCGCCGCTAATGCTATTTATAATATTATTATCCTATTGTTTTATGTTTAAAGTGGTCAACGCAGTCCTCGACGATATTCATCCTCGACGGAAGTCCCTGAGCGATGGATTTACAAGTGGATGTACAAAGTCACGATGATGGCTCGATGATCGGATTATGCGTGTGATGACGTGTAGGACCGTCATGGATAGCTCTCAGGCCGGATGCAACGTTCGCATCTGCGGATGATGATGGAGGCACAGGCACAACGCGACGAGGATCACTAGCAACAATGAGCTACCGTTGCTGGTACCGTTGGATTCATCGTAGTCCGCTACGTCGCCGCCGTTCTCCTTTCGACCTCGTAATTTCAAATCTATGAGAGATTGTGAAACGTGTGAGCAGAAATTACTATCAAGAAATTAGAAGCGATGCGTTTGAAAATAAGAACCGTTTATTTTTGCTACGAAGAACCAAAGAATTTTTATACTTAATGACATCCGCGATATTGGGAAGTACAAAAAAAAAGAAGCATCGAAGTAAACATTATCCTTGCCGGAATGATATTTAATGTGTACCTCGTTCCTTTAGCATATCTTGATTTCCCTCCAGGATGTTATTGTTCCCTGAATTATGCCTTGCTTTACCTGCAAACAGAGCGAGATATTGAACGATATCGTTCCTCCGAAGCAAAGTTTATATTTCGATATTGTCAATATTGTCTGAATAAATATTTGCGAATATTTTTATTCATAAGCTACACTTAATTATGAATATTCCGTTTATTCATCTTTACTCAGTACGATTAATTAACTTTCGATGTTAACTTTATTAATCGACAATTGTTAAATAAATTCATATCCCAATTAGCAGCATTATTTAATAAATTTTACTCTGTTACGTAAACGTGAAAAATTCAATGCCGGCCTTCCGTATAATTAACGGATAAAAAATTATTCAATTGATTATTTCAGTTGTTTTCTAATTTCGTTTTTTTTTTTTTTTTAATTAATCGATGCCCGTCTTTAGTAATTTGTTCCGCGACGTGGTATTTGGTTTCGGGTGATACGTCACGAAACTACTAATGATGACGGTTGTTAAATCAATTGCCGTAGAAGTAGTAATGACAGTATTAAGATAGAAAATGATTTACAAGACGGGTTTATGACAGAATAAATACATCCGATTTGAATGAATTGCGCTCTCTTACGTGTGTATATTGAATAGTGGCGTAATCCCGCTATTTTTTGTAAATAAAAAATGCCCGCGAGAGTTTATTTCTCTCTCGATAAAAATTTCGTCAAATTTTCATCCTTTGCGCAGAGCTGCGGAAAGTTAATGTTAAACAACAATAAAAAAAAACGAGGTAAAGCGAGCGGGTGCTTTGTCGCTATTGGAAAAGCGATCTAGCGTTTTGCTCGCGGTGGGAGTTCGTTTGTCTCCGTGAAAAATGCGGCTTGGCGCGTGTTTTCTCAAGTAATGAGAAGAACGAATGAGAACGAGGCCGTTGGCACTCCGTGGATAGAGCGAGCTCGGCGCAGATTGTGGAAGGGCTTACGGCATGACCAACATGTTTGCTTCCACGTTGTTAAGTTCCTGCGCGGAGTTTCAGAGACGTCATCGTCTCCTTACTTTCGCGTGTATCGGAGAATTAATCGGCGCTTTTAATATTTTCGTCTCTAATATTTTATTAATAGGTGAAAAAACGTGTATATTAACTGCTATGACGTGAAGGAGATAAAAACGAGTGATAAATCTCATTACTAACTGGATGTGTCAAATCCGCTTTGCCCTTGCAGAGATATCAGTAATACCATTTCAATTTTCCATTATTTCCGAGAGGAGTCGTATTTACACTGTTTTGCACATTCAACTGCGACGCCCGTATCGACGCGTGTATATTTAAGCGCATGTGGCGAGGTGGAAAGAGTTCAATAAAATTGACCCAGGACGTCGAAACCGGTCTCTCTATAAATCTTCCATCGCGCGTAACGTAACGTCCCAATCTGTTGGCATCAAAATATTTTGCATATATCGATTTCCGGTTGCCGAGCGAACGGGAAGTCGGACCGAAGACGGGTCAATAATAAATCCCGGATTTTTCATTATGATGGCGCGGAAGATACTCGATGAAATATGAGAGCGAGCTGCTTTTGTGAGCCGTGTGCGCTGACATCACTTTCGTGCGCCAATTATTTATTGCTGCTAGCAACGCGCGGCCTTCGAACTACTAATTATGGTAATTTCTAT
The DNA here is from genome assembly GCA_037157785.1 of Cephalotes varians. NCBI lineage: Eukaryota > Metazoa > Arthropoda > Insecta > Hymenoptera > Formicidae > Cephalotes > Cephalotes varians. Next base: position 298,144 of record JANQDE010000115.1, on the reverse strand, counting down.
GTACGGTTGCATAATATAATTATTATGCATTGTTCTGAAATTATCGCTTCAGCGCAAATGGACCGCAATACGTCTGGAGCGTTTGTACAAAAATAATTTGTGCAACTGCAAACAAACTGATTTATGAAAAGGCGTCAACTGCTATGTCATATTTATTAATTCGTGTTTATATTGCGTTTATATCCCGTTATCTCGCACGTTGCGATGTGGCGACTGCGTAAGGACTCACGATGAAATCGTATTCGCAGCCGAGAGGAGTCCGCGTGGCCGTAAAAACATCGATTAGCCATAAAACGAAGACGGGGCGAGATGTTTAAAGTTTTCCCGTTGCGAAATGAACCATTAAAGCAGCGAGCGAAGACTCTCAAGCGCCTGGGAGCTATATCGCGACCGACGAGAGTGCCTTAAAGCACGTGCTTCAAAGGCTGGATTTTATATCGGCGTTTTTCATTCTGATATAGTACGCATACATGGCAGTTATATTATATTATAACAGTACGATCAAGAAGACGCATCTCGATATCGAATAAACATTTTTATATATTTGACTTTCCAGTCGTAATCATCGAAACTGATAAATGATAATTATTAACTGATAACTGTTTAATAAATTACGATTTGCGAGATATATTTAAAACAATTCGAGAGCATTAAAATAGAATTGGAAGTTTACAAAAATATAAACTAGTATATCGTTCCTTTGTACGTTGTTTCGACGATGAATACATTTTGTGACAGAAAGAGAAAAAGCCCAACGTAGATATAACAAAATACTTTATGTGCGCTTAGTTAATACTCGGGCAGAGCACAACGAAATACAGCGAAGCACGGTACGGTACGGCGCACTGACATGTAATTTACCATCTCCTTTGAGGGGCCGATGTATTGTTCCACAAAGCTCTTCCCGTATTATTATCTCTTTGAATACATCAGCGTACTCGAAATACCGCGTCAAGAGAGAGAAGAGAGTCTTTCGCGAATTGGTACTCTAAACGTCTGCCCGCCATTTTGTCCCCTCCAACACTTATTTTAAATTAATCCAACTCTTATGCTAAAAATAAATCAAGTAAATAATAAGTTAAACCAGACCATTTATTTTTGAATAAATTAAATAAGTAAAGAAGCGTCTAGATTTTTCTGATAATATTATATTTATTTAATAATAATGAACGTAATTACTGAATTTAATAAGTAAAGAAATCAAATACGACCGAGGGACTAGATTTCGGCGACCAATAATATTTTCATGCAAATTTTAAGAACTGGAAAATATATTAATATATCTAGCCTCAATCTTATTTGACATTTCTTTGTTTATTAAACCATTAATATTATGTCCATTATTATACTAAATATACATTATTATGTTATATTATATTATATTAAATAAACATAATATCAGAAAAGAGCAATGAGAGTGAATATTTTACCATCAACTTTTAAATATATGCGACTTATAACTGATACGTTTAAGCGTAAGAGCAATTGTACTTCTTAAAATCTTTCCATATAAAATGATGTATAATGATAAAACTGTAATTCGCTAAAGTGCTCCTTTTTTTAATCTTCCCGATGTAAATTGAACATTCTTTTTAGAAAGAACTTCTATTTCTCTACGGATATGCACGAGGTTACTTAAGGAAAAGTATGTTACGCACAACCGTGAGACGTTAACGCGTACGCGCAAGAGGTAAGCCGAAAGAGGAGAGTCTCTTTGCGGGAACTATGGCTTTGCTCTTTTTCCATCGCGATGAAAAGCAGGTTGGCGCGATAGGTGCAAGAGCCGAAACGTTATTCATCCGGGTCTCTTTAAAAAGTCGTTTCTCCGAACGTCTATCTCCGCTATCGTAGATGCGCGCGCGCGCGCGCGCGCGCGAACCTCGGTGCATTCTGCAGGAGCTGCATGAAGCTCGACTTTTGTGCGCGTTCCGCTCGCGACGGCGCGGCAGCCTGTCCAAACGAGACGGTTGGTCGGCCGGTCGGTCCGTGAAACCCGACACGACGACGTCTTCTATTCATCCACGATTTCACGCTGAAATAGTGCCGACCCTCTCTTAAAGCTCCCGCTCGACGATGGAGAAGCTCGAAGTTGGTCGGATGGAAAACTTGAAATGCCTTAACAAGCACGGATGACACAGATTCGCGCGAACGTGCGCTTTTGTTGCGTTCGCCGTGGTAAGTCGTGTACGCTCTTTCCGTTGCGATGTTGTTAATAGAAATTACAATCCGGGAAATCGCAATGTTTGAAAGAGTACCGGAAAGAATTAAAAATAAGTGTTTGCACTGCTATCTACTATTATTAGATTATATCCCCAAAAAAACATTTTTGTCTTCTTAATATTAATAATTTAATATAATTAATATAATTAATAAAATTAAATTTACTTATATTTTGCAGCGTCATAGGAGATATGTTTTATAAACGCAATGTTCTAAAAGCTAATGATAAAAAATATAATATCTATTTTTTATAATATATTATTAATATTATTAATATTATTAATATATTATTAATAAATATTAATTATAATATTTATTTTATTAAAGTGAGAATTTATAAAAGAATATTTGGAGAGGATATGAAATAGAGGATACAAAATAATATTACTACACGCGAAGAAGAATTTTGCTGAGGGATCTCAAATTTTATTAGCAATATGAAAATAATTTGTTGGACCAAAATAATTTCGGTTGGATCAAAATAATTTTATTGGAGCCTTAAAAATAATTAGCAAAATATTACTGCAAAAAAATTTTGATACTCTAGTTTGAGCGTTCTATATAATTATTTTGATAGTTTAATAAAATTACTTTTTTGATTGGTATCCAGCTAAAATTTTAGAATTTTCTTTTAGCAAAACCATTCTTTCCGTGTAAGGACATTATTCAAGTGTTCGATTTTGTTTCTCTCCTTGAAATATCTTATTAAATATTAAAATATAAGAAACATTTTTTATACGCGTCCAATCTCAAGAGATATTATCTTAAGAGATAAAATACCTCTTGAAACTTTTATCGCTAAAATCTTTTTTCTGCAATATCTCCGAAAATATCTATTGTATCGAAAAATATTTCACAAAGTTTATTCAGCTTTTACCATAAAATTAAATAATAATAAGATAAATAAGAAAATTTTTATTTATCATTTTTTTTCAAAAAATCTTCTAGTTTCCCCTAGTCTCATTTATTTTTGCAAAACTTATTGCTAATATTTAATCCTAATAAAAAAACAAATAAACTTTATTCGAAATATTTTTCCATGCAACAGATAGTTTTCGAAAATGCTGAAAAAAGATTTTAGATATAAAAAATTTTTAGGAATACTTTACCCTTCAAGTTTGAGATTGGATACATATAAAAAAAGATGTGCCCTTCAGATACATTTTTATTTTCAAGAAAAAATAAATTGACGTTGAACACTTGAATAAAGTCCTTTGTAAGAAATTGTACACAAGTACCATGTTCATTACAATTACACAATGTCGAAAAAGCGCATTTGTTCCTTTAGCTCGGCTCAAACAGAGCGTACGATGCGCGGATTCGCGCAAACTGGCTACTCGATCTAATTAATCAGCGACCCGTTCGTCCGCCACAAGTATATTGCGCTTCATCATTCAAAAAGTACCTCTCAATACGAGTAAGGGCGAGCGATCGATTTATATTTCGTGCAACGAAATTGAAATGAAGCGGTTAATTAATTAATGGCTTAGTATCTCTACGAAGCGATTTCATTCACGGTTGCATTGAAATTCATAAAGCAATTTCGAAATTAAGCGAAGTCTCTTTATCTCTTTACGTTCGAAAGGGTTTCCCCTTATTAGTGCAAAATGCGTGATTAGGCTAGCGCGTATAATTTTTTTTAAAAAGCAAGTTTATTATATTATAATAGTATTATAATAGTAGTATATATTACAATACACTATATATTATAATCATAGTATGTACACTATGAAGATCCTGATATTATGAAGAAACCAATTTCGTTGCATAAGGAGTTATTTCTCACGTGGACGGAAAAAATTACTTTCTCGACCAACTGCTAAAGTAGAAAATGCTACCTACCTTTGTACTTGGTGCTGTTGGAATTGGAGTTCGATATTGCTGAAAAATAAATAACAACGCGTTCAGTATTATTCAAACGACGCTCCATCGTGCACTTTAAATATCTAAAGCGCGAACTGAAGAATTTCTTGAGACGCGGGATCTTCGAAAGGGGTGGATCAAAAGAGGTCTGGTGGCTACAGCTAAGAAATAATGAGGCGAGCAATAACGCGATACTCTTTTCAAGTCAACTCTAACTCATGACTTTGTTTACGCATTATGCCCTAACTCGCGGAGGTTCTAACTCCTTGTTATCTTTCACTTTACGGGCGCAAACAATTTCAGCGTCTTGTCTATTTTCAGGACGGGCAATTCGCGCACTGGGCGGATATTAACCGTAAGTATAGCGCGACGCGGTTGAGCGCGCTCAAGAACTTTTTCGAGCCGTGATTCCGAATCGAGATCTTCGTCCTCTTGCCGCCGGAATATTTTTGCGAAATATTGTTTTATTCATAAGCGCGAGCGGTTTTAAGAATATAAGGTCTGGCCTTGCATCGCGCCGGATTTCAGTCTCGGTATCTCGGTAAAAATTCCAACTATTTTAACACAGCTGCTGCTTAATAAGCTGCAACCGTAGCTGCGCTACGCGAGCGAACTATACTACGGCGTTGCTTTGTTCAATTTGAACGCCTCGCGAAGTATCTTGCAGTAACGACAAACAATGCAATTTTACTACGATTTATTCTGCGGAATCCTCTTTCCCCCTTCCATTATTAGCTCTGCTACACAACGGCTATTACGAGAGATCATTAAATACACGTCGCAGCGGAAAAATTTTAACACCGAGATGCCATAGTTATACTTACGATAGACTTTAATGCTGCCGTCAGTGTCGCCCAGCGAGTTCCTGGACACACATTTATACGAGCCGTAATCCGCCGGACTGACGGAGTTTATCGTCAGCTTCATGTGTATTTTGTACGCGTTATCTTTCAGTACCGGATCGTATTTTCCTCCTGCAACAAATCGCAATCCCGTCAGTAGTGCGCTGCGCAGTTCTATTCTTCGTTTATTTTGTTTTTCATTATCGTTAGAATAAATGATAAATTTGCCCGGTAGCGCCGGATTACATCGATCGAATTAAAGCGATATACAATATCTCTAAAAAAAAAGAAATGATATGTGCGTGGACATTATATCCGCGCTCTTTGTCCCAATTCCAGAAAAAAAAATCACGATTAAATCAACCAAACGCGAGCGCGTACATCGAAATAAAAAAAAAAATTAAAACAAAAAATGGAAAAAAAACATTCGCTTTTCCGTCATGTGCTGTCAGTCACGTTTGCCCGGGGTTACCTGTCATTCCCTTGACGTGATTTACTCTTTCGGGTGGAGCTTGAAAATAGAAGTACGACCGGATCGCGGGTATTTTTATCGGAATATGCAGCGGTAATCGAGGGCTTTTAAATAACCGTCTGTCCTTCGCGCACATCCATGATATGTAGGTCAACCGGCGTGGTGACAATATGAAAACTCTCATAGAAACTCACTCGCAATGCGTCTGTCGAACAATGGCGACAAGCACGGTCGGATGAGAAAACCGGAATTTAACAAAGAGGTCCGTTTCCTAATTATTTCCTGCTGGAGAAGTCGGTTGAGCGATTTAATAAGTGGCCGGCGCGATCTATTTGGATGTCAGCCGTGTCTCGTGAAACTTTTTCTCTCTCGTCCTGTGATTGATTTTACAGACGTGGGTTTTTCGATACGCTGCCCAGAAGACTGTCATGAAAGTTTAACCAGCAATGCAACAAAACATACGTTTTCCATCGCACATAATTAAATTTCTTTATCGTTGTGAAAGATTGATGTGCGATATCGTTCGAGTTTCGAGAATTATTGTTCACTTGTCATTCGTTCGGGAATGAACGTGACTATAAATTTTAAATTGCCTTTGTCGGCATACGAGAGATCCATAAATACAGATGGAAAACCGCTAATGTTTTTTTGTTGAAATGATGCATCACAATTACCCGATAATTTTGCAAATATCTGTTCTTCTACTATCTCCTGATGCTATATGCAATTTGTCAATTCACGATTCTCATCGATTCCTGTAAACGGGTCGTAATAGCGTGAAATGGCGAATATCAATATTCGCGATCACGGAAAGCACATTATTCGTTCTGAGTCCATTCTGAGGCGAATCTAAAGTACGTTCATATTCGCGATTATATCCCTTTTATTGTTCCGTTTTGCATTCCGAGCCGACGCTTTTCGCGCGACACCGCGTCCGGGAAACGCCGTTTGGAACCTTCTTCTGGACCGAGAACCGGAAGTGCCGTTGAATGGCGCTGTTCGAAACCGAAATCACGTTAACTTAAGACCGCCGCGCGTCGAATACCGAAATAGTCGCGACGCATGGCACTACCATCTTCCGAACTGATTGAACTATTGTGACGGTACCTTCGACGGGAATTCGTAGACGACTGTCGATCTGAACGGCCGTTTCCGACCCGAAATCGAACGCCATTTATTATGGCGCCAATCGGCAAAGACGATTTACCAGCCGTTTTGATAAAACGCAGGATCTTAGATGTTTGAATTGATTATGCGAGCTATGTCACGGACAAATGCAAGGCATAAAAATTGCTTGACCCTTGACGGCGACGACTTCAAATTGTAGCTTCGGATTCAAAGATGATATCTGGTATCTTGAATAGAACATAGACGTGTGCGAAATCATCGAACGAGAAAAGTGAAAACTATAAGGAAAAATACGAAAATGTCGTGAAGATATCAATCTTGGAAAGCAGGATTGACTCACGCACGCGTATTTGATCGAAGTATTGAATCATCGTCAGTTGTTACTCAAAATGGAGAATTTTTATATTATGCCAATAAACTCCTATATCGCGGATTTACGCAAACTGTCTGAACTGTAATTTTATCGTTTTGCACACTTAGAAAAAATGCAACTATACATATATAGGTGACAACTATACTATTTATGTAGTTTATTCAACACTATGTATATAGTTGCAATTGTATAATATATAGTTGTATTTATTCTGAATATATATATATATATATATATATATATATATATATATATATATATATATATATATATATATATATATACATAGTTGCCACTATGTCTTTTTGTCTGAGTGCAAGTAGCTGAGTAATGTTTAACATTTGACGCGAATATAACGAGCAAAACGAAATAACGCCCTTTAATATACTGCTTGACTTAGTTCGACTTTTCTACTCTTTAAAAACTCTAGCAAATTGCTACAAAGTCCTTCTGTACGAGTGCTTAAAAAAGAAAAGACACAAAACTTTCTTTCGTACCGTTTCGTAGGTATAAGAGAAAATTATTGAGATGTGACAAATGCTTTTGTAAAAATTGTTCTCCTTGATGTTAGAATTTGGCGAATGGTTAGAATGGTTGTCAATTCGGCTCCGTTTCTTTTCGGAGGAAAAATTCCGTTTCTATTGTACGTGCTATTTGTGCAGTTTCAGAGACGATTCGGTTTGTATAGGATAAAATTTGAATTATACAGAGTGAGTCGTCAGAAAATGTAGGTTATTGAAACCGCCCCGATATAAATAGCGTCATGAATGTTGGACTACCTAATAAAAATAAATCTATAAATACATGTTGATGTATTTATAGATTGTTATAAACAAAAAGTTATCGTTCCATTTTCAATTTATTATCTATAAAAATATAATATAGATCGAAATTCATATATTCGTTATTATATTTCATTTTATATCATATGTGAAGCAATTTCTTATGCATGCATGTGTGAGTCTCAATTTGATTGTAAGAGAGATATATATAAAGCCAAATGATTTACTTTCTTATTTGATTGACCAATCGTTTCTCCCTCGGAACTACGGTATTTCTAGGTTTGACGTCACCACCGAGAACTATTTCCGATCTAAACGGCGAGTTCGACGCTATCTGCTGTGGCATCGATCACGGTACGTCTTGTTAAAACGCGTGAAATCGCATCCAATCATTTTTCCAGTCACGCCATTCGTACATGCATTCCGGGTGCCCCTCCGCTCGCGATTTATTTCTCACTCCCGGCGTATAATCGTCAGGGCGAATATATTACCACGTTGTTTGCCGCATCTCCCATCGATGTAATCTCATGGAGAATAACTTAACGGTCCGGCGACAGAAACAAACGTCAGCCCGTATTAGCTTTGATCACATTCGCGGCCAATAACCGAGTGCAAAAAAGGAGAAATGCGGGACGAGCAATCTCGCGGATTCTGACATGAGGCGGTCAAAAGCGAACGGGATGAAATTTTCACAATCACAGTTCGTCCCGCCGGTTCTGTTTATTTGAATGCTTTCAATTAGACGCAAATGGAAATTGGCCGAAGAAATGAAAGAAAACACAGGATGCACGGGCGTGCAATTCGCATGGAACGTTTTCATTGCCCCGAGGCTAGCACCAATCGGGGCTCGTACCAAAGTGCACTACACTGTAACGAATATGTAACTATGAAAAAAGACAGACGAAGCGGACGTTTGGTTCTTTTAAAAATGTATTGACAGCGATCTTCCGGGATGATTTAATCGCTTTCCGCTTTAGATTTTAAAATTCTTGTCCAGTTCCTATCCTTTCTTTTGTTATCACGGCGCTTTGTTAATACGATTAATGTTGGCATTTAAATTTTGATCCGTTGATTAAAACTTCATACTATTTGCTCGAAAAAAAATATCTTCCATTTTTCGTATCACATAATTTATCGGGCGGACGAGTGAATTTTATAGGTGACGGTGTTTACGCGATCAAAACTTTTATCCCCCCGTTTCGCTTTACTGCTATTAATCCCATTACTATTGATCAGCATGCGCTCAACATTGCATAAAGAAAGATATCTTTAAATTCTCTTATGAATGAAATCCTTTAATACCATTTTATCCATGAATCTAATCTAGAAGTTAATTCCTTAAATGAGTTTCTACCGGAGAAACACGGCGCTGCTTTTAATTTACACAACGATTCGGGCTTGTATATTTTCGAAATAGATGCAGGAGCGAGAGAGGGGAAGAGCAATATGGCGATTATAAGAGGCAATCTAGTTTTTAATACCGTTAGATTTATTTATTTAAGCAGTATCAGCTGCGTACGCGCGCGTGAACATCTCGCGCGGCTCTTCTTTCGGGTCGTTTATTCGACCGGAATTAGCCCCTGAATAATGCATGCGAATCCTAGTAACACGTTAAAGATATAACACGATTTTATCTGGCATTTATGAGGAAGGCTAAGGACGCGACGAGTATGTGTATGAACGCCAAACCGGGATCGCCCTTTTCTACGCTGGCCGTTATTACATCGCCGCTGTGATCAGCATTTGCATCTGTATCGAACGTAATAATGTTGCGCACAATGTGAGTTTTGACCCCCGATTGTGTTAACACGTAATCCCGCGTCCGAAGATTTCTGTCAACTGTTTAAATGGAAGTTTGGAAGACTATAAGCATATTTCGTACACCTACAATAAAGCAGGTTCAATGTTGTAATAAGGCATATAAATGAGCCCAGCTATAGCAGCAAGGCGGCAAATTTTTTAGAGACAGCAACTTTTAGAAAGAATTTTTGTTTTTAGGTGAGTATTAGAAAATATTTAAAAAATTAAAAAATAATAAACTAATATTATCGGTGAATTTTCTGCATTAAAAAGTAGGAAGTAGAAAAAGTAGAAAAAAAGCATTTTGACTTAATCTATTTATTATATTATATTCCTTCAATTTTTGTATGTTCAACTTTTGTTATGTTTTTTTTGTTATTTTTGTACTTCAGCCGAAGTAAATAAAATTCTTAAAATAACGTTTTGAAAAAAATCGATTTTTAAAATTATAAATTTTGTAAAATTTTATTGAATTCCGCTTTATGATAAGTTAAGGTCATGAAATATATAAATAATAATATATAAATAATAATGATAATGATTTTAGCAATTTTTGATGATCTAATATAATTCCTGAAAAATACCCAGGTGACATCACATTTTATAAAAGAACACTCGAAATATTTCAGCCCATGGGCGCAAAAGAGATTAATGCGGCACTGATAATTGTGTTACTCGCAGAATGTACAACACGTAATTCCTCACACATACCGAACACATAGTAACGGGGAAATGAAGTTACGAAAAGCACGCAGAAGACACAAGAATCATAATGGTTATAGCTAATTTTCATTGTTACGCATCGTGTCTCTAATGTTGAACGCGTAATGAAGGCGCGGCGACTACCGCGTGTATTTCATAATACGGTTAATTCCCCGCCGTAAAAGTGCGGCGTAATCGCGCAGCTTCCTCCGGCGATTGAATGCGCTCGACGCGGGTATGTGTACATCATGATATGCTTCTGAAAGAGATACGGATCCGAAAGGGATCGATGGGAAGTACTAAAGCCGCCTTTTGCAGCGCGGCGCATAAAGCGGAGCGAAAACGCTTATACTCGCGCTTCGCCGGTGTGCGTGTTTATGCGTTCAGTATGAAGCTTTCATTATTCAGAGGGTTCGTTACAACCAGTTATTTTCCTTCCTCGCGAATGCACACTACGCGGAGGAATACGCGTCGGGGGTGTAATTATCTTTCTCTCTCACTCTCTTTCTCTCTCTCTCTCTCTTGCGGACTTACATGAATCATCAAAAAGTGCGATTGGTGTCGTGTCGTGAGCGATGCATATTACAAAATTGTAAAGTCATCCCACTTTCCACCTGGTCATGACTCTTTCATGAGATGAAAGAGTCTCTCTCATCACGAACAACCGCAAACTCTCATTATTCAATTGTAACATCGAATGTGTGATAAAAAGTTCTTGTTACGATTTATCGCTGATAAATCATGTTGTGTCTGGTTGTTCTAACACAATTGGATTATCAAACTCTGAATTATTTTTATTGGAGATAATTGCTTACCTTGCGGTACAATCTTGTCTTGATCTCTGGTCCAATAATTGATAGACTTCGGGAATGCTTCTGAATAGCATTCGAGGGTCAACTTCTGACCTTCGTGAGCGCCGACTAACTGATTCTGAACCCAGATCATAGGTGGAACTGAAACAATGGCGGTAGCGTATACACAACTTTGAAATTTTAAATTACGCGGTATTCTTCTTTCGAGAACGCTTGATTACGATTGCATAACTCTTTTTATAATTTTTAATAATAACTACCCTTTGTTAGTTCGTAGTTTCATGAATAGAAAATGTCATTTTTTCACGTTCATTTCATATTTCCTTCTTTTTTTCATATTTTTGACAATTAAATAAACTGTCGACACTGAATATTTTAGAGACAACTGATTATTCATATTTTACGATAATAATTTGTCCCTCCCCTCCAAAAAGCCACGTCTTCTGATTTTTTTAAAATTTAAATTAAAAAAATAAATTATAAATCAAATTTAATTCAAAATAAGATCCACAAAGAACGAACATACGTACAATGCACAGTGAGCATTATTCTCTTGCTGACAGAGGGGGGCACGCCATTGGACGCGATGCATAAATAGGAACCCATATGTAGCCGGTTCACTTTTGTGATGTTGAAACTCGATCCATCTACGCTCGCAACTAGAATTAGAAGAATTAATTATAATAACAGATCATAAGTAACAGAGAAACAAAAACGTAGGATATATATATAGATATTTAATTATATTATCTAAAACAGAAACATGATATGAAAGTTAATAAGTCGAAATAATATCGTGCTATCGAATATAATATTAAATATACATATAATAGTATAATAATACTATTATATGTATATTATGCATAATATGAATATTATGCATAATATGAGAATCATCTTATAGATTATTCCGGATCGGGGTACGTACATTACTGTAAGAGAGAAAAAAAAAATTTCATTTGTCGAGAAACAATAAAAAGGGATGGAGATTTCGCCGAATGAAAGGGATTACGACTGCAGACTAGATAGGTATCAATAAGTTTGCAACGAGAATTTCCGTGCGAAATATGATCGATGTTATCGATGATAAATCGAGGTAGATGTAACTTTTACGCTGTGACATCGAATGCTTTTGGTGTCAATCGATTTTTCCATGAAACATGGAACGTCGGACCTCAGTGGAATTCGCCAAATTTTTGTTTTTTTATTCTCGGGGATGTTACGGTTTCCGGGAATTTCGATAAAGTTATAGCTATAGACAGTTTGGCGCGCACGGGAAAAGTGCGTGACGACCGATCGACGGGCCGCTTTGACGTCGATATTTTTATTAGCACTGACAGTCCGGAACTGCAGAATTTTCGAAAATCTTCGGGATTACGTTCTGTTAAAAAATATCGTTTCATACCCGTAACATATCGTTTTACTGGTTAGATTTTAATTTTCACTGATGTCATTGAAGTATAGAAATAAAGAAGGATTAAAAACCTGTTCAAATAAAAAGAGATAAAGGAATGGCAACAGTTAAGTTATTCCGACACAATTCTATTTAATTCGATCAGTGACACGAATAACGTCGAGATAACGTTTTTTCACACTTTGCATTGGAAATTGATTGAGTCATATATTTTTAAACGTATTCGTTCACCTCAGTGGAGATCACGAAGTATATTCGTGCAACTTTTTTGACGTCAGTACCGTACGCGACGCGACGGAAATTAGTTATCGAAGTTCTATCACTTATACGTTTCAATTTGGAAAACGGATTGAACACGTTCAGGTTGTGCGTGCAAGCGCAAATTTCTGAATGCAAATCTTCCGTAAAATTATCACGATTATTGCGTTTGAAAAATAATCGAGCGCGAAAAAAACGCCCGGCACTGATCTGCATCGCGCGAACGCAGAAGCTATATCATGCGAACTTTTATCATTTTATCAGTGTAACCATTATTGCCGGCGAAGAAGGTCCACTTTTGATCGCTAAAATGCACCGGAAAATGTGCAAACTGTTTTGACGAACGACTGCATAATGCAGCAGCTGCGGACTGCGATTGTGAGTTACTCCGAGCATGTGTGCGACCTCTGTAAAGCATTTTAAATTATACTAGTACACGAACAATGCACGGATAATAAATAAAATATATTGCTGACTACTGTTAAATTTTCTGGAATTGTTGGTCGGAGTATCCTATAAATTCCCGTTATTCATAAAATGCATTCAATAATACTAGTCAATAATGGAAAAAGAAATAAATATGACGTATTATATAAAATTCTTTAAATGTTTAATACGTAATCATATTCAATTAATTTGAATATTAAAAAATAAAAACTGCAAAAGAGTATGAAAAGTTGAAATTGATTCATATTTTTCTTATCCAAACGCGTGTTCGAAATTCAAATAGCAATTTACGGAGAATTCATCAACTCGGGCAACAATTCAGAGACTAGATGCATTACAGGATTCAATACAAATTCGGTTTACTTATCCGAAAGTTGAAGGCTGCCTATGTCTCTCTACTTGACCGCAATTAAATTCGGCGCAGAATGTCTGTGTTTCGATTAATTAGCAAATTAAATAATTTATAGCAAGTAAATAATTATTTATAGGCTTAGAAGATTATAAATCAAAACTAGATAAAGAAAGGGTAATGAGCCGAGCTGCGTGACAGTGTTTATTTTTCTTATAGAATAAAGAATAAATACACATAAATATAAAAACACAACTTGAAAACAGGTTGTTTCTCGCTCTGATGAAATAAACTATAATATTCACGAAACGTTGGTATTAACAATGGATCAAGACACGGAGACAATTTCTTAGCATTTTTAAAGAGAACATTCGTGGAAGCCTCGAAAGCATGACAGTGTTTATTATTATAATTCTAAGAATATAAACGTAAACGCTCATAAATGTTTTGACCTGTAATGAGGTCATTTTCAGTGCGATGACATGAATAAAAGAATCTGCGATCGTTTCCATCCTCGGCTCATTAGCCTTCTTTATCCAATTTTGATTTACAAATTAAATGTTTTGCAAAGAAAAATTAACTGCGTCGCAGTTGCTAAAATCAACAAAAAACATACAAATGCTAAGTTGCGAAAGACATGATTCGGGACTTACGATATTTCCATATGACGCGATATCAGAAGCTAATGACGCTAACTTTATCAAATTTGGGACCCGTCGAGACAAGATTACGACGCGCTACACTGAAGTTCTGAATAATCCAATATCGTTTCACAGTAACAGTGTCTTGATCATAATATCATTAAGATACACGCAAAATCATTACAGAAAGCCGAGATTTTTTTCTAAAGCCATCAAATATCCGCTGTACGTATCTACCAGGATTGCCACCTCTCCGGATTCGATCCATTCCGGGTTTTGAAAGCTCATGTTCGGATTTCGCATTTAGTCATTATTTGTCGATTTGTTTTTGCGTGAAATGTAAAACATCTTATATAATTTTTACTAAACAAAAATAAATTGTCAGTTTCTTTAAATAATGCTTTTGTGTAAAAAGAATTTTTAGTAATGAATAATACTGGGACTGATCATCGCAATAGGATGAAGAATTGATGAAGGTAAAAATTATGAATTAAACTGAACTTTGATATAAATTATCAAGAATTTCGTGAATTTATCAAAAGAAAATTTGGAACCTATTAGAAGTGCAATTTCGAACAATAAATATTTGTGAAAGAAAAAGCAAGAAAAATGTTAATATATTTATTTTGTGATCATTATATGTGTATAGATTTGGTAGTAACTAATTAATTAATTGAAGTTAAATAAAAAAATTAATGATTTTTAACTTAGTTAATTTCAAATGAGTTAACTTTTATTTCAACTAGTTGTTTTGTAAAATACATTAACTTTAACAATATTAAATAGGATTCTCAAGTTTAAAAACAATAGAAAAAAAGAGGCTAATGAGAATTAGGCGCGAATATTAGTTAGCAATTTAAATTGACAAACATTTATTTCGTGTACAATATGAACATTTTGACTTAATTTCGAATATTTTTCAGCAAAACGCAAATATAGAAAATAGATTTATTGTTATCAGTAAAACGCAAATATAGAAAATAGATTTATTGTTATCAGTAAATTAAACTTATTAACTTTTTTCTAAGTTAAAATTTTTGTTATTTTTTAATATCAATATTTCTTTTTTTTTAAATTTTAAACATTATATTATAGAAAAAACCCAATGATCGCAATATTTTGCATTGTACGTTGCTAGTGCAAAGCTATTATTTCCCTCGAAATAAGAGAAAAAAAAGTTTATTAAAAAAAAACTGTTTTATTAATTAAACTGTTTTATTTAATTAATGTGTAATACAGATATTTTTTAATTATTGATATCTATCTAATTACTATCTCTTTATCTACATATTCCTTGTGTAATTTTTTAATTATTATTGATTAGTTTTTTATGATTAAATAAAAAAGATTTTTTTATATAAAAAATGTAGCAAAAAACAATACATTTCTTCGGTATTTTATACCAGAAAATTTTTTTAAAAAATGAAATATTAAATTTTTTCAATAATCCGTATTATTGTTTTTTTTATTTAAAGTAATAATGTCAAAAAATTACATTTTAATTTAATAATTTATACTATTAATAATGCTTTCTAAAATTAATTTTTAATTTTTAATTTAAATTAATTTAATCTTATTTTTAATTAAGTTAAAATGCAATTTTTAATTAAGCTTTTAGTTAGCTTTTATTCATTCAACTTTTAAAGTAACTAAATTAATTTTATAAGTCATTAACCCTAACTTAACTTAACAGAAAAGACTAATTTACTCAACCTTATATGCTGGATATTTGAAAAAAAAGGTTCAACATTTATATAGTAAATAGTACATACTATACTAAGTGTTTGAAAAAGTCTTAATAAATATAGATCGAAAACTCAAACGTTTCTGAGATATAAACAATTTTGTATGTTAAAGTCATAACTGACTTAATTTCTATGTGTTGCATGAGACGTGGAAAGAAAATAATCTGTCCAAATCTTACACATTTTACGAATAACTATTGTGAATTTCTATTCTTGCTTGATAGTTCGATGGAGTAAGTGTTTGCGTTGGATATGATATGGATAGAGTAATTGTTTTTGTTTTTCCAAATATGTAAGATTAGTACAGATTTCTACGGTACCACGTATCCTTCTTACGCTAGTTCCGAGATTTTCTTCTGCTATCTTTAAAAATGCGATTCTCTGTAGTGAGTGTCTATAAAAGCCTGCCAAAGCCTCGATGTGAGTTCCAAATGAGCCTGATTCATAAAGGCGTTGGTGAAGATTTTTAAACAGTTGAAGAGAGGGGAAACTCTTCAATTAGGAAATTTTTTTCTCGTAAAGACGTAGCGCAACCAAAGTATTTTCATTAGCACCATTACATACAATGCATATCTGCTATTTCTTGATTAGAATAATATGCTGATATTTTCAACATAATACTTTGTAACTGTGTGTCCCCAAACGGATCCGCAATGATCGGTTGATGACAATTGATTGATTGCCGGTAAAATCTTCTGTTATAAAGTATGGAAATTGAATGAGGACATTCAGAACATTCAGGAGTTTGTAAACTGAAGTACACTGAGATAAACGTCGCATGCGACATGTAGAAGCCAATAAGTCAGTTATGATATGAAATTGTGTATACCTCAGAAATGATTGAGTTTTCGGATATCTATGTTTATGAGGCTTTTTACTCAGTATGATGTGTACTATCTATCATATAAATGTTGAATCCTTTTTTTCGAACATTCTGTACATACACACTCACACCCATAACACCCCCCTCCCCCACACACATACATACACAAATAAGGGGACAAACTTCGAGGCGAGTTCTCCACATCAAAACATGAAAAAAATTCATATCACATATGTCTGCAAACTCACTATTACTGCTGCAGCTGAAACAAATATTTATTAATGAGAAATGAAAAAGTAATATTTATTATTATTTAATATTATTTATTTTCAATTTTTACCATTGCCATTAGCGCAACCATACATGAAAATCATGTCTGTCTTTTCACGAAACAAATAGTTTGCTATTACACGTTTGCTATTAAATCAAAATAAATAAGTGATAATTAAAAGAATGAGTGTTTCTCTACATAACGTGAAGTACAGAATAAAAACAAGATGCTAATATGACTACAAAAAATAACGATAAATGTCAAATTGTCAAATTCGAATGTTACTTGATTAACAACAATGTACATTTACTACTCGTAAGAAAATAGTCACAGATTAAATAATTAGATAAGTTAAACAAGGACTGACAAGTAATAGCTGCGATTGTAAGTTATAAATACTTAATAAACATTTAATAAACATTTTGAACTGTATCTCAGTAGGTTTGCGGATATATGTTAATGTTAATTTATGTTAATATGATAATGTAAACTTGTTTTGATGGGAAGCCCGAAGTTTGTTTTCTATTTTACTTATACCCTGTATATAATTTATATTATAATTTACAATTTATAATTTATATTTTTTATTAATTATCAGAATTTTATTGTTTCTGATTATTTAATCATTTTTATCTTGTATATTTTTAGATTCTTTGTTTTGTCAATTTTATAATAAAAGATACACACTAATTTGCTTATTTTTGTCTTCCGGTCAGAATAATCTATCTAGATGGCAATCCTAATTTGCAGTGATACCTATCGCGAGAATATTCTTTCGAGAAGCGATCGATGCGGAGTGTTCGTCCCGAATGAATAAGCTGGCGAGCCATCACGGTCGCGATGTCTCCCTTCTCGGCGCCACACTTTATCGGATTAATGGCGTAATAGCGAAACTATAGCGTAATCGTGGTTTAAGGTCTCGGTCCGGTTGTTTATCGCTCTCCTCATCCTATACATACGTCGGCGCCGCGCATGCACGCCGTGCACCAGAGTCGCCACGTATCGCGCGCTCGCTGTGTGTTTGCCAATTTCAATGCAAATATAGAAGATCTTCCTCGGTCTCTGCAAACGTATCACCTCGCTCTAACCTATTGGCCTTGCCACACGGTATATTTGCGCTCCGAAGCGACCGCTGCGCCGGCGGTCCCGGGCTTGATACGGCTCGAATGCACTTCGCGCAGTTTAGTCCGAATGTATCTACGCCGCCAGAGCGTAAATCTTTTTTCAGGCAGTGTCTTTACGGCCGCGCGCGCGTAACGGAGCGAGCTTTTGGCGCGTTGCCGCCACGTTTAGGGACGTTAGAGGGATATTTACTCGAACCGAGCTACTCCGGATTTGCGAGACGACCTCCCAATGATATCTTCCGAAAATAGGGCGCGCTCATTTATCTTTCAGGGACGAAAAGAAGTCTATGACGTTAAATTTATAATATAAATATTTCATAAATACAAACAGTTCGTCTGCGCTTTTTTTAAGTGTTTATTAGGCGAATTAAATTATATTATTTTGAAAAGCGTCATACATATCGTTTTGCAAGTCAGCTGAAAGTTATAAACTTCATAAGCGAAATTCTACCTTCGTGTACTTACATGCTATGTGAGTTCGTAGTTCCGCGCATAAGTGAAAAAGAAAGAAACAGATGAAATCAACGTTTTTATAACAGAAATATCAGTAAAAGCTGGCACAGTGAAGAAAATATAATATAAAAAAGTTTATAAAGGACCGAGGAGAGAAATTAAACCGTAGCAAACGCGGAGCGCAGAAATTTCGTGATCGTCCGACGCGGAGCTAATGATACATAAAATACTTGGTACATTCTGGGGCGAGAGCGTTTAAAAAGAACGAGAAAAAAAGGGGTTAAAAGCGCAATCCCGAAAAGCATTGCGAATGATCACTGAGTGCACTCCGCCGAATATCAAACGCCGCATCTTCCGCTTGTCGTATTCGATTAGCTCTCGCCGTAACGAAGCTTCCGTCGCAACGAAAGGGGCGGAAGAACGCGGTGGAAGGCGCGACAGAGAAAGCGAGTCACTTTAATTCAGCAAAATTTTCCCGGTTTTATCACCCGGCCCGACTGCGAATTACGCTCGTTCGCGGGCAGCTCGTTAAAACTCACCTTCCTCCCCATTCCCGAGCTGAATTTGCTGACCGTCCTCGCGGCGCCAGGTGATGTTAGGCGCCGGGGAGCCGGTCGCGGCACAACGCAGAGTCACGTTTCGTCCCTCCATCACCACCATGTCCGTACTGGTGTCATAGTCCTGAATATCGGGCGGCACTGTCGGCAGAAAAATGCGAATGTAAAGATATCGTGTATAAGCTGATAACGAATATAGAACGTACTTTAAAAGACCCATTTAATTAAATAAATAAAATTCAAAGAAAATTTAATTGAATCAATTAAATCTCTTGTTTGGATATGAGCAAACAAATCCAAACATTATATAACAAATTAATATAACGACATTACATAACAGATTAATATAACGAAAACAAATATTATGTAACATTATGTAATAGATTAATGTATCAAAAAAAATTGGAAAATTGCTTATACCAACATAAAACTTTAGTTCAGTAAACAAAATTATTAATTGTAATTTGTATAAAACTAAATTTTTTGTTGATGTCTCTTATTCACATTCTATTCAATAAACTATTTATTTCAGTAAATATTTATACACTAATATTATTAAATTTTTCATTAACTTTTCAATTAATTTTGGCACAACTTCTATAAATTATCAAGTTTTTATCTGAATTAATTATTGTACAAAACTAAAAACTGTACTGACAAAAATACATCTCTCCCTTACTTTCGTTTTCGAACGTAATTTTGAAGACGTATTCAAGCAATCACTTTAATAAAATATCGGTGAAAAATCTAATAAAGCTGCGCCTTTCATTTTATTCTATGTGGTTTTTTATTTACGAGAATAGCTCCACTGTGTCCACGGAAGTATTGCGCGACGAACATCTAATATAACTATAAGCTTTATAGATCCAACCAATACAATCAATATCAAAAAATACAAATTAATGCAAGCAAAAATTTGATTAATGTAATATTTTACTTGTTTCGATAATATATATACATGATTTTTTACTAATGCAATCATATTGTAAATTCAATTAAATATAATCAAAAAATTTTGTTCTATTCAATGAAATTTTGTTCTAATTTCTCAGTATACATGCATTAAAAAAAAAAAAATATTCTAAGAAGAAGAAGCTTTGCGTAATCGGAGATATGAATCACGCCTCTATACTCATATGTTGTTCATTTCGATCGTTTACATAATCGCGTAAAATTATTTTAGCAAAAATTGCACTGAGGAGAAAGTTTTGATTATATCAAAAAGACATATATAGTAGAATGCATTTCGGTGAAATCAAGCAGAATTTCTGATTGAATCCATGATTGGACTGTTTTATAACTGGAGTGTTTGATAGACTTAACTATAAAGATTTAGTTAGTATTTTCAGTTAAATCTACAAAACTTTTAGCTTATTCACTCTGTGTGTGTGTGTGTGTGCGCGCGTGCGCGTGTGCGTGTGTGTGTGTAATATATATATATATATATATATATATATATATATATATATATATAATGCATATTCATTAGAAGTTCCTTGTGAGCAGTACGCGGCACTGTCGCCAGATGAACGTCACGCAGTTCTATTTCTCGTAAAAAACATAAAGATGAAATAAAAGCCACGATATTCTGAGATATTCTTTCAATAAAATAGTTCCTTAAATGCGAATTTCAAAAATTGAGATTCGAAATAAATGAGAGATGTATCTTGACAATACAGCTTTTAGTTTTTAGCTTTGTACAAAAATTAATTCAGGAATCTGATAATTCTTGGAAGTTATATGTGCTAAAATGTATTAATATAATGGCATCTGAAATATTACCAGAAACATCAAAACTTGTGTCTTCTACAGCGAAATTATTTGCACGTTAACTAATCATTGTTACGATTAACTCAATTATCAAGAACTGATCATCAAGAAATTCTGATATAACAGAAAAGAATTAATCATATTTTGATAGTTCCTACAAGAATTTCGATTCATTTCCATTTTTCAAGATATATTGGTTGAATCTACCAGATTTCCTATTAATATAATCAGATTCTTTTCTAGTGCATAATTACGATTGTGCGCTTACGATTTGTTCTCCGCGAAAATTTATCTCGGAAATGGTAGACATCGTATCGAAAGTTCAACAGAATTACGCTAGAAAAGTACATTAAATCAAGGAAAACCGCGGGATTGGATCACCGTTCTATATTTGTCTTTAATCCTCCTAATGGATCCTACAATCATACGATATCTAATAAAAGAGCTTACATTCGGGTATCTGGTTACCAGAAATTAGAAAATAGCGGCAAAACGAGCACGGAGTAATAAATCCGATCTTTCTGACGTTACCGATGCAGCAAAAGAGAGCGTCAGCTTTCGTAACACTTAGAGCAATAATAACGCCCGTGAGTTACTTCTTGCGAAGGCAGCAAAAGGGTGGACAAGTATATCTGTTCGTCCATAAATCAACTGGCGTGGATTAGCTCTCTGCATGCGCGAAGGGTAGAGACTACAAGCGGCACCACGCCGTTCACGTACAACGACGACACGTGCGCATATACAACGCGTGCAAGCTGCACGTAATAAAGTAGACAACGATAACGGCGGGAACAAACGCATCCGCATCATCTCCGGCGGAAGTGAGCCACCCTATGCGCGACGACTTGACCTACCTAGCCGAATGTCGGATCTCTCGTATTCGGGCATTAAAGAAAACAAGCCGAAGAAGATGAATTTCTCGTTTTCACAGCTTCTAGAGAGTCGAGGGAATTTCGCGGAGTTTAGGATAACTCGGAATTTGGCTCAGGTTGTATACTGTACATACACTGTACATATATTGCTGTACACAATACTGTTTCGCTTCGCTCGTCACCCGCGCTCGCATCATCAAAAATTCTCGAGTCCACACGATAATTTCACATAAGCGAAATCATCTCGTGCGCGACTTCCTGGGACTCAATTTTTCCGCGCGTATTAAATTTTTCCGTGTATACAAATGCAGATCGTTCAAGCTTACCGACCGCTCTACTTTCGTCTCGGCTCATATAAAACGGCGGATTTTATGATCGCGATCCGGAAAGAATATCAACGCGCGACACGCGTGCACTTTGCGGAAATCATAAGCGGTCCGGTTATTTCGCAACCAGGCTTTTCCATTTTGTTACACCTATTAAAGTCTATCCGAGTTCTATTTCTTTATCTTCTTTCTCCGCTTTTCGCTCGCGCTTTTCTCTCTCTCTCTCTCTCTCTTACACACACACACACTTTCTCCCGGGATAAACGCGTCCCTCGCGAGTAATGTCTTACTAGGTTCACCTATATGTGAATCGGGGCCCGAAGGTTGCATCAGTTGCCGGAGGGGGGAGGAGGAGCTAGGAAGTCGAGGTTGACGGGGTCGATTTTATTCCGCCCTACGGCCGGAACTCGATTTGCGGTTGAGTGCCCGTATGGGTGATGCTGAATTGGCGGGTCAAAGCCACCTAGAATCTCCGCCGGCCACCGAGAGACCCCACTTCTCTTCCTGGTCCTACCCTCCGCACAATCGAGCTTCGAACATTTGTTCGTTCGTTCGTTTAATCGTACGTATTTATTTGGAGACCACGCGGATTATGGTACCAATACAACTCATGGCAGCATTTTATCGATATATTCAATCAGAACGGTCAACAGAATATAGATATATGTTATATATTAATATAAAAAATACTGAACAGAATATGTAAACAAGATGATACATAAGAATGATGAGAAACTTAAATATTAAATGTATAATACAATTCTGACAGTGTTAATTAGTGGATTTGTAATTAATGATAGTAACACAGTAACTTTACAAAAAAGAGCTTTTTTAATCAAAAATTGGCTTAGAAGTCATGCTCTATTTTTGTATTGCATTCACAAAAGATTTTTCGCTCAAAATAAATTTATATTAAAATATTTTTTACTTAATATATTATTCATAATATATTATTTATAATATATATATTTATTGTAAAATATGTGCACGGATATAATGTATAACATTTATAGAAAGTAATATTATCATTAAGGAATATATATTTTATTATACCTATACATAAGGAATAGTTTTGTTGAAATATTTAAAAATTTAGGTAGATATAGATCTGAATATAATTTTATTATACATAAAATAATTACATGTAAAACATTACTTAAACATTGATGACAATGCTGCAAAAAATTTTAATATTCTAGCAACTAGTGTGAATTATTCTACATAATCATGGTCTATTTGATAGTCTAAATAATATTATTTTCGGATCTGTATTTAGCTAAATTTTCGGATACTTCAAAGCATTTCTTCTATATATATAAATATAAATACATGATCGGCAATGGGTGAATAAATCACGCAAGATTATTCAAACTTTTGATATAATTAATTAATTCTCAAGGTTTTCCAAGCATTAAATTACAATCCAGTGATTTATGGCCGATTTCTAACCGATTGCTCAGGCCGATGTATTCAGTGAAAACTTTGCAACAAATTGGGCATTACTGCGGTTGCAATCCGCTTTTACTCCTCCATTCTGTGTACTGTTCCACGTATTTTGTAACCCCGCAGACGCCAAACTGCGAAGCAAAACTCAGCGCAATCGCTCATGCGGCTGCTACCGTTTACCACCACATCAATCTGGACTCGAATCTTAACGTTGTGCTCGGCTATACACGAAGCATTTTAATACTGATATGTGCCCAAATTCATCTTTCTCTTTAGATTTCTATCAATTTTTTTTACATGGAGAATCGTGTACAAATGTTTAATAAATTTTAGAAAGCTTTGTTGACAACGTTACGGAAAAGAATTTACGCTAGAGTTACATGATTACACATAGCGATAACGTAACACAATTGAAGCATCAGATATTTTTACAAAATTCAGAAATGTATATTCGATCGAGATTAGATTACCGATCATTTAATGGGCGGCCTAGTTTCTGTTATTCCGCACGTTCGTTTCACGGTTTCCATCTCGTGCATTACGCGTCACATTACGATAAGCCGTCCCGTCCCATCCAGCGTCCGTCATCCTCACATCAATCCGGACTTAGTGTATCATCGCTGTGACATTATGGATTATATGAGGATATAAAACAATTTTAATGCAGAACTTTAACGTGTAACCTTCCATTTTTGAGCAAACAGTTATTAGATGTGGATTCACACTTCTCGATGATGCGCGGTTTTCGTGTGCATCTCATTCGTAGGATTATAGAATTCGTAGAATCACAGTTATCATTATATCGTGGACGAAAGAAATGTGAAATGCGCCGTGACATTCGATTCCATATACAGTGTACGTCTTACGTAACAATAATCATATGTAAATGGGTCTTGGTTGTTATAGCGTAGCTAAACATCATTCGTAATTGATATATGCGATACGTTTCTACATTGTAGTTTATTCTGCATTGAAGTTTATTCTGCACGCTGCATCTGCTTATGATCCAGCATACGGATTGCGGAGAATTCTATATATTAAAGCAAAATCCCGGTATCGCGCGTATCAACCTCAATTTGCCTCGCCCATCCCGTTTACCGGTAACAACCCCCGTTAAGTTCGGAGTCCTAGAAGAAACTCATCACTCCTAAATGTGACTATGCACTTCGTTTCGTCTAACGTTGTTTCTACAACGCCGAAGTATTACCAAGCGAGCGGGATAATCTCGGCACCGATTTTGGAGTAAAGACGAATCTCTCCTCAAATCTCTTTTACAATTTTCGAGCCTTTTTCGTAACGTTGTTGAATTTGACTTTCTATCAAATTATGTTTCAAGTTGCGCCAATGAAAAAAATTTGTACATGTATGTTATACGTCGTACATATCGGGATTTCTCTACCAATATCATTTTTCCATTTCACATTTTATCGACCGATCGATATTCGTTTACCTAACGCTATAAAGCAGGATACTCCGTGAATTTCTCGCTAAATGACAGCAATCAGACGTCCTGTCGTATTCCGCACTTTTTGCGACGCAGGAATCTTTTTCCTTCTTCAAGCGGTGCTGGCGCAAAAATCCTCAAGCGAGATAGACTTGTATCAGGTATCAATCTGACTCTATCTCGTCCCACTCGTAACAACCTCCGTACCAGATTCTCTTGGGCTCGGCCCTGACCAATGGCGCGCTCGTTTCGCGGAACGTCGTTTCTACCAATGCAACTGACGTTGAGTAGCATTGGGTCGGGGCTTTAAAAAAGTGCAGTGCATCGGACGAGCGCCGCAAGCCGAGCGTGGCTTAATTTCGATGCGTAAATCGAACGGCCAGCGTGGGAGGAGAAAGGAATGGGATTGGGCAGCGAGGGAACGGGGAAACGTTTGCCTCACGTCGAAACACGACATGCCACGTAGCGAAGTTGGGAATTCGTTCCGGGGCTCGGAAACGACGTTGTAACGAGTGCCGCCTGCAGTGCTATCGGGGCGGGTCTTAGTAAATCAGCTGGGGAATAGACCAACGGGGAGAAAAGTTTGGCGGATTTATCTGCGGCTTCCCGCTATAACCCCGAAGAGTACGCGAACGATCCGTGCTCCGCAGACGTCTCGTCATGTACGACAGATTTGGTTACTGAAAAATGAATCGACTTTAGCTCGATCCGTGGATTAATTAATAAGGATCTAATTTCTCTTGATGCACGGTGAATAGTTCTTCCTTTTTCTTTCATATCTTTTTTCATTTCTCTCTCTCTTTAGAATCTGCATTTAACTTATATATTTCTTTTTTCTGGTAGATGTGAGCATGATACATTAGTAACGCACAAAAGAGATGGCGTTGTACATTTTTATCGGATCGCTGCTCTCTCTCTCTTCCGTAGGATACGCATAGATTCTGTGAAAGGAAGTAGTAAGTTCTTAAACGAAACTAAGCTGCGCGAGAGTCGAGCGGGAGTATCGGCGGTGCACTTTATCACAGATAAAATATGCAGCTTACAACTTTGCTGCCGCCAACGAATCGAAGCGTCCACAGGGAGATATGTAGCGCGATTGCTAGAAGAGATTGGTTCGCGGAATTCGCTAACAGTAACCCAATATTGAGCCTCGGCAAACAGTTAGCTTACTGCTGAACTCGAATAACTTAAATAATATTTAAACAAAAAGGATATCATCGAGCGAGTTAACGATCGCTACTTTTGTCGCCTCGAAGCGTTCGGAAAACACACAATGAGGATCACGAGAACATCAATCCTTTCATATTTTGCGTACGTTCTAAATTATTTCCGCAAATGCACGCGTACGCAGTGTCAGGGATTTTAATTTTATTTGTCCGAAAAGATAGCTAATTCCATCGAAATTGTAGGCTTTACGAGCTATTTGCGCATCCCGGCTCTCTGTACGGAGAATATAAATTTACGTCGCGTCACGTGGCAGTTTTTTCGCAAATGCGATAAACGTTACCGTTCAATGAACGCTCGGCATACTTTATGAAGCACGCGTGCTCGCGGAGTATCCAATCAGGACGTACACGCCGTGCCGTCCGTTCGAAAAATATTGAAACTACGCTTGCATGGTGCACGAGAGTGACGAAAGAGGATAACAGGCATTTCTCGCGTGCCGAGTGTGGAGCTAATTGGATTTATAACTAAATCGTCTAATTTTATTTTCGCCGCGCGAGAGAAAGCAACGTTCTGCTTTCGCAAATAGATGGTTAAAATGTAACTACCACGGGCCGGATGAATGCGTTCATGCATCAATCGCGAGCACGGCGCGGCGCCGAGAAGCGCATGACGCTCCCGTGCCGGCGCGGTGCGATTAACACGTATCGGGGTCGAGCCCCGTTGCAGAAACAAAGAGGGTTTTACCGGATCCGGGGATTTTGTCCACTGGGATTTTGCATGGTCCGAAGATATTCGCGCGCGGACATGGTGGACGTGCGATCAAAATAACGCGGGCATTGTACGAAATGCCATGAGAAGACACGCACACGCTTCATTGTGAAGAGTATTAAACGATAATAGGGAGTTGCAAATAAGTACATAGACATTAATCATTGTAACTATTTGTTAATTAAATAGAATTGTGACTGGCTTGATCGTATACACCCGACATAGCGAAATAGTCATGCTTTTTTGTACGGAAATTATTCACGGCCGAAAGTGTACACAATGGCAAACTAGAATCCCTCAAATAAAAATCTGGTCAGGTATTATTCTTTGTTATAGATTGGTTTTATATCTATCAATGATAGCGAAATCAATCGGAATTCTCCAAATTCTAATAGCGCGCAAATTAATTATAAAATAATATAAATGAAATGAATAATTTTAACAGAAATTACATAAAATAATAAAAATTGTTAAAAAAGTTAGAAAAAATAAAATGTTAATAGTATATGTTTTTAATTATTATTAAGTACAGACGTTATAAAAATATATTTTAACAATTTTTTTATTGCACACTTCGCGGGCATTTCGCTTTGCCCGCTTTGCATTTATCGTCGCAATATTTGAGCTGTCTGACACTATCGATGGGAGAAACTTTTGGACAGACTTTTACTTAAGCGACTCTACGACAAACTTATATAGATTAGATATAATTGCCGTAAATTTCCGTAGGCGATTATGCAGATATCCAGAATACTGTGTTCCATTCTATGTTCACAATGATATGATAATGGATGATGGATGAAACCTAATTTCAGAGTGACATAAATAAAGAGCAGAACTCGCATTTTCTTTTTGTTTGCAGATTTCAAGAAGCTTCGATATCGAATAATAAGCTCCATTCATTCTGCTTAGGAAAGGAGATAGTGATAGTATAATCGAGTTGAACATGGACATGAAGTCGATACAAAAAACTTTAATTTTGTTGCACTTTGTGTTAGATTTTTCTTCTAATAAGCTCGCGATTTGAATCTGACATCGATATCAGTCTACGTCTGCTTTCCGCCTCTGCTTCTCGCACGATAATCGCTAGAATAACTACTGTTCTCGGTTCGCAATAAAGCACAGACGACGTCAATACAAATCTGCCGCGATAATCGGGCACTCATTGTGCGCTCATGCAGCTAAGTACGCGCATATCGCTCAGTTAAATCGCATATTCGTGATACACCGACAAAGAGTGTTATGGCTGACGTAGCTTCGACTGCAATTTTGCGACTCACCGACGCGTAGAGAATAACTGATAACTCTCGGATAGGATATTATACGAATGATTGAGCCACGAAATTTTTGATGTCGGATTAGCGCCATGATTGCGTAGAAAAGTTCTTTCGCTGATGCAGAGAGACAACTGAAGTAGTATTGACGAATCGCTGACGGAAGTACATACTTCCAACGGAATAATATAGATGCACTGCTGCTAAGGATAATTATTTAGAGGAGAGCAATATACAAAACGCAATGTACATGGAAAGAATGGTTTTGCTGATATATCTAAAAATTTAGCTACGTAGATACAGATCTGAAAATAATTTTATTTGGATCATCAAAATAATTACGAGTATGCAAGATGCTCAAACTAATTGCTGGAATATTTTGCAGCATTGTCATCAGTGCTTAAGTATTCCACATTTCAACGGTCCAACAAAATTATTTTGTCAGATTTGTATTTAGCTGAATTTTTAAATACTTCAATAAAAACTATTCTTTCCGTGTATAATCGTTTAATTAACTTATAATTTTTAAGCGATCATTATTTGGTTTAAAATGCACGAAATATTATTTAAGAGCATCTTATTTGCTTTATCATATATGAATATAATATCCAATTGTGTATTTAAAAATTCAAAGCAACGATAGTCACGCGATGTGTACAACGATTAAAAATATTGTGTAATAAAGCCATTTTTGCTGCTAGCCAGCAATAAATATTTTTTTGCAAAATAATATATAAAAATATATATTAAAACGAGGTGGTTTTGATTAAAACTATATTGTACGTCCTCGTTAAAACCATTTTGTTTGTTACGCAACGTGTTATAGCTGCCAAAAAAAAAACGGATGTAGACTTGAATTTCATATAAATTTCCACAGTTTATCTTTAGTATGGAGTTATATAATCGATATCGACGGTGTAGTATTTTAATAATTCGTGGATATACAGAATAAATTGCATATAATACGGGAGGGATTCCGTTTCCATGGAAATACACTGGCGTACAATGAAGGTACAGTTATTCTTCGCGCCCGCGGTCAGCGGGTGTCTATTTTATAGCGGCGTTTCACGCACCCTATAAATAATGAAAAAATGCGTGATCAATATTTAGACAGTTTTCTACGAATATTAAGGAGAGAGAAACGAAAGCGACCGTGAGGGAGTCGCAGAATTACGAGTCGGTCGTACTATCGATCAATCCGGTTCTTCCACTCACATATTTTCCAATATAACGCTATCTGCAGCACGAACAGACCGCCATCAGCTGATCGCGAGTTAATGCGTAGCTATTCTCACTCGTTAGCACTCGTGCGGACATGCAACGATTACTCGCGTGCCGACCGGGCGCCTCGCAGTCTGAGTCGTATCGAGGCTTTTCTACTGCAAGTGGAAATCGACGGTGCGACGGACCGGCACGGCGCTCCGCTCTTCGCGTAGCTGGTACAGTTTTCGTTCGCGCACGATGTCGGAGAACAATTGGGTCGAATGGAAATAAGAAGAATTACGTGTAGCGAGGGAATTTAATTAGAAATCGACTCCAGGGGCAAGAATTTAATTGGGTCCTAACAATCCTGCGGGACAGAATGCAAACCGTCGAGCTCTTTGTAATATAAAACCGATATAACGTGAGATTATTTAAAAGTGTGGGACTATCTTCTTAATCAAGAGGAGTTAAAAAAAGTGTTTTTTTTTAACGTGACACGTCGAGTCGACGCTGTCCGTAAAATTAAAAAATCATTTAAAAAAAAGTTCTGTCGCTACTGCAACATTTTGTGACTTTTATTGACACATTTGCAAAACAAATGTATACCGACATTTCACAGAGTAACCTCACGCGACGACAGGTTGTCGGTTAATTAGCACGTGCAAGCTTGCTGCGGTTACCTGAATAATTCATAGCACGTTGCGTTTCATTCGTAGAGCACTGAGTTAATCTTAAACGATCACACATACATTTGTATATTTTCTTCTGTCAATAAATTGTACGTCATATTACAGTCTCGTTAAATTTGACTTTTCCAATTTTTTACACGCATTTTACAGACACTAATGTCTGTCATGTCTCTTTCATAATAAGCTTCGCTAGATAATACACACACGCACACGCACACGCACACGCACACGCACACGCACGCACGCACACGCACACGCACACGCACACGCACGCACACTCACGCACACGCACACACGCACGCACACGCACACACGCACACGCACGCACGCACACGCACGCACGCACACGCACGCACGCACACGCACGCACGCACACGCACGCACGCACACGCACGCACGCACGCGCACGCGCACGCATATATATATATATATATATATATATATATATATATGTATATAGCATATATATTTGACAGTTTAATATGCGCCAGTACGTTTGCACAAGTGTATGGCAATTGGCGATGAGGGTGTTTCATAATTTTGGCATTCTGCTCTTATCGTTTCAAAGGACCAAAATTAGGGAAATTTCACTGTATATATGTACATTTATGTACAGTTTATTGATCATAAGTTGAAATATATTGAAAAAAATTTCAATATCATATAAATATATACAATATATGTAATTCAATTATGAATATTCTTACTTAATAAGAGTTAAAATACACTTTTTTGCAGTTCTGAGACATTGCATCTTTTTTTAATACAAAATGTCTAAGAAGAGGCGACCAATTGCGGCTGATAAAGTCGTCAAATATTTATTGCTTGAATTGCGATTATAATTTATGTGTACGC
The DNA here is from genome assembly GCA_037157785.1 of Cephalotes varians. Classification (NCBI taxonomy): domain Eukaryota; kingdom Metazoa; phylum Arthropoda; class Insecta; order Hymenoptera; family Formicidae; genus Cephalotes; species Cephalotes varians. The sequence continues at coordinate 267,254 of JANQDE010000115.1, read as the reverse complement.
ACGATTGTCGCATCTATAAATATGGACACGAATGAGTCTATCACTTATTAACACTTCGATACTAGGATTAATTATGTTATCGAATCGATGATATTAGCCGTCATTACTTTGTAATTATGATATGAAAGTACACGACTATGCCCGATAAAACATATCTCTCTCTCTCTCTCTCTCTCTCTCTCTCTCTCTCTCTCTCTCTCTCTCTCTCTCTCTCTCTCTCTCTCTCTCTCTCTCATATGACAGTAATTCAGATCATAAATGTACGATTATCGCTGGCTAAATTATTAAATTGTTTCTGGCATTATTGCGGATCTGATTTGGGCCTGCAATAATTGATAAGGTTTACATAGAGAGAATACGTTAATTTAAATGAGAGTTCACACATCAAAACTCTTATGGGGACACTCTCCCCGAGACATATTGGAGTTTGATATTTTAAACTGTAGATACAAATTTCGACTTTAATTGAGCAATTAAATATATAAAAATGTAACATATTGCATAATTTCAAAAGTAACAACTTAAAAAATTAAGTTTTCCAAAAAAGAGGAAAAACTAATTTTTTAATTTGATAGGAAATTATTATGGATATAGAAATTATTAATCAATTAAATAGTATAATAGAAAAACAAATATATTCTTAATACAATTAAATGTTATTTTTGCTTTATAATTTAAAAAAAAATCACTTTTTTTGAGTTGTGATGATTTTTTGTGAAGTTAATTCATTTTTGATAGGGTAATTAATAGGGTAATGTTTAACTTAATTTATATAGTTATATATATATATATATATATATATATATACAGGGTGGACCATCTGAAGTGATCCAGTCAAATATCTCGAAAACTAGTAGAGATAGGGAAAAATGTTTCGTATGAAAAGTTTAGGGTTACAAGGGGGAAGTATGGTACTGACCTTGAAAAATCCTTGGAAGGTCATTTTGAAGGTCATTCAGGGGTCACGATGGTTTTTTTAAATGGAACCCCTAGTTTTTCACCATGGGATGAGAAAGCTGGTTTCAAGCCCTTTACGAAACACTGGTTGTGGTCCCCAATCCGCCCACTGGGGTCCGAGTTATGGACCATCAAAGTCATTGATGAACTACTCTTAGCGTTACCCAGGAACAACGACATGGATGTGGTAGTTCTCTGTTCCCTTCGAGGTGCTTGATTTTTGTGAGTCCCCTTGCCTCTCACATGTGGGGTGCTTGATTTTTGCGACTCTTCAACAGTTTTCGAGAGTCGATACTCATTCATAACTCTGATTGAATCAAATGGAATAATCCAAGAGATTTCCAATAGTAAATCGTTAACCGAACACATGACTGCCACCCATGATAAACAGAGAGAAAAACATAAACATAAACAAACGAGAACACCGAGTCTCTGTTTATCATGGGTGGCAGTCATGTGTTTCGGTTAACGATTTATTATTGGAAATCTCTTGGATTATTCCATTTGATTCAATCAGAGTTATGAATGAGTATCGACTCTCGAAAACTGTTGAAGAGTCGCAAAAATCAAGCACCCCACATGTGAGAGGCAAGGGGACTCACAATAAACAAGCACCCCACATGTGAGAGGCAAGGGGACTCACAAAAATCAAGCACCTCGAAGGGAACAGAGAACTACCACGTCCACGTCGTTGTTCCTGGGTAGCGCTAAGAGTAGTTCATCAATGACTTTGATGGTCCATAACTCGGACCCCAGTGGGCGGATTGGGGACCACAACCAGTGTTTCGTAAAGGGTTTGAAACCAGCTTTCTCATCCCATGGTGAAAAACTAGGGGTTCCATTTAAAAAAACCATCGTGACCCCTGAATGACCTTCAAAATGACCTTCCAAGGATTTTTCAAGGTCAGTACCATACTTCCCCCTTRTAACCCTAAACTTTTCATACGAAACATTTTTCCCTATCCCTACTAATTTTCGAGATATTTGACTGGATCACTTCAGATGGTCCACCCTGTATATATGTATGTATGTATATAGTAACTCGATGTATATAATAACTCGAAAATTATGTTTTTTTAGTTTTATCACTTTTGAAATAAGAGAGCGAAATATAGACCAGACGAGCGTTCGATTTTTTAATAAGTTTTGCACGACTGTATAAATTTAATTCCAGTCTTTCTAAAATAAGCACAGATGCCATTTTTTAAATACTATTTATGATCACAGTAAAAAAAATAATAAATGTTTATCATAATATAATTTACGACGCAATTGTATTAATATAAAGTTCAGTCAACGCCATTGATAATCGTCTGGAATCTCCGAGGCATACATTCTACCAAGGACTCAACAAATTCTTGAGGTAGAAACTTTCACGCGATTTAATTTATCGAACTAGTCGCTCCTTTTAATATATTTTATTTCTACGAAGCTTTAACTTCATGTATCCCTGCACGTTTTTAATCAAATTGGCATCTGGTGACTGTGAAGCCAGCACATTGATCCCATTTTCGTTTTTCCATTGCAGAGACGTACGCGGCACTCATTTTGTGAAAAAAACATTCGGTTACAACAATAGCCGAGTTGCTAGTGCAAACCTTCGGTACATCGTAGGGAGAGAGTTTTTCTGTTTTTCGGGGAAATTTCCGATAAACAAGTTTTAGATTAAAGTTTTACTGTCTACGCTTATTTTAAACAGACTATATACACAAAGTTTATGCATAAACGTATCGAGCGTATAAAACAACGCATAAATGTACCGTATAAAGCATGATAAAAATAACGACAACAATATAAAGTCAAATTACGATTAGTTCCAAACACACGAAAGCGCCAAGAAATACGAATTCCGAAACAAAGGTATCGGTTTATGCAATATCTTTTGTCGGATATCGCTCGCGCCAGGCATTCACACGTATCTAGACGGGGAAAATAAAAATAGATGTATCAATTCTTCATAGCCCTGACATTTATAGTTTTCAACGCTTTTCGTGAGATTTATTGAGGTAAAGAAATTTGCACGGATAATTTTCTGGCGTTGGTGCAAGCGCGGAAATTCTTTCAAATGGAAATAACATAGTGCGATGTGTTTTGCATTTTGGACCGCAAATTGTTCTTTGGTTTAACTTTTCGTTATCGATCAATGTTATATGATCGAATCTATATAAACTACAATATACTTACGACAGTTTACTTAAAAGTGACTCATAAGAGAATTACAGTTTCTTATTCTTTGTAGATTATAATGCATTGTCACATATTAAATTCAAATATTTTATATTCTGCTTTCTACTATTGAATACAATTGAATCAAAGATATAATTTATACATGCCATGTCGATTCGAAGCTATTATTTCCATTTGACGAAAGCTCGATACCAGAAATTATTTATCCAATACACAAAAAGAGTTCTTTTTTACGAAAAAGTTACATGACATAATGAATTAAATTCATTGTGTCATGAAACTTTTAACTTAGCGGACAGATCGTAAGCTCTGAGAAAATTAAATTATAAGAGAATTTATTGATTGATAAAAAAAAATGAAACGCTCGGATGGTATTGTTCAGGTGGAAACATTATACGTAACATTCGAGAAACATGCTAACATGTCGTCGCGCTGCTGGTCAGAGCAAAAACCGCGAACATCGGTACCGGAGAGGCAAGCGAAATGTTCCATTATGTATTTGTTGCTACCACTTCTCGGCGGGCGTTGCAAGATAACGAGGGGCGCGTACATCTCTTTCTCCCCCATCTCCCGTTTGCCTATCTATCTGCCCGTACCGTGACGAGATCCGGACAATTTTACTCGGCGGGAGAGATACTCGTCGTCACGGTCCGTTGCCATCTTGTTATCTGCCAGAGGCCACGCGAAAAAAGGTAACAGGCGAGCGGAGGATAGGGAGGGACAGGGATAAAGAATGAAGATAAAAGTGTCCTCGGTATCGCGGGTGAGGTGGGGGTTGCACGGCGGACGGAAGCGCCGGAAAGTTTGGCCGAGGCGCGCGTAGCTTCGCTGGAACAATAGATCACTTTGCCGGACACACGATCCGCAGGACAATCCAGGTCCCTAATCGAAATCAGTCGGTTCCTAGCGGCCGCGACCGACGGGTGAGCGAGGAATACCATGCCTATATATATATATATATATATATATATATATATATATTTGTGTGTGTGTGTGTGTGTGTGTGTGTGTGTGTGTAGCGCGCGCGCGCGCGTGTGTGTACGAGGCAAGGATTTATTTACTCAGTACATAAAGCGACTCAAATGGCGGTAGGTATCGCCGTATCAAATTGCTGGCGGCCATCAAAAAGGAATATTCGACAACTCGTCGCTCGCATTTTCTTTCCTCACCTTCACTTAAACTCATGCGATCTTGCTCGCGAAAGTACATGTATTTTTAAATTTTCGAATTTTCAACTTATGCTGCTTGGTTTTTTAAATTTTTAACGAGAAACGATCGAATTATTATAGAACGTTTTGGCAAATTTATAATGTAAACAAGGAATGCGAAAACATACATTGTTAATTATCTTTGGATTTCCATATATTTATCTTTATTATGCCCTGAAAGCATTATAAACACATGCGATGTATACATATATCAAAGTAAAATACGAGATTGAAATTCTATTCTTATTTTAAATTATTTACGGGATATATATATTTCCGGCACGCAGAGAATGTGCGCGATCTTCAGTAGCTTTTTCAACATGACGAAAATGAAAATCTGCTTTTTATCCCTCTCTTTATTTGTATCTTTTTTAACTTTTCCTTACTCAAAGCGAGTTCATCGCGTCGGTCAAGCAGATGCAGAAGAATGGAACTAGTTAATACAGACGCTACTTCGCATGCTATTTCTGCAAAGTTGCTCTGAATTATGTATATACGCGTCCCAGTAAATATATTATACAAGTGGAATATAGTTTAAATTGATAGTACTTAAGCAGAGCGTTAAATTCAACGTGACTTTTGTACTGTCATTCGCATTTTATCATATTAGGATGCGCTTCTTAATGTACACATCTCGCGGCATGCTGGCATTCATTCTCGCAATTTCGCGGTCACATTATCCAACGGTTGCGAAAGTCCGGTACGGTTTGCATAGTGTACAATAAAAACAGACGCCGCGCGTGCTTGAAACGCCATTGTCACGAAACCCTTTGAGACGTTGGACTGCGTTGCATCGAACAAATTTCAAAATACTTCGCGTAACAGATTAAAAAAATGTCAAATTTTTAAGAAATCCCCGCAATCGAGAGAGTCGGTTTCTCAAAGATGATATCGCATGATGCGAATAGAAACGCGAAACTATATATATACAACACGTACATGTGTAAATATCCAAATTATGAATATTTATTATGTTTGTCATAAATACAAATCAAAATTTGTTATAACAAGTTATATATGTGCATCTCTATTATAATAAATTGTGTATTTTGAAATGCGATTATGTTTATCAAACTTTACGTGAGAGAAATTTTTCTTTTTCCTCATCCGGTGAAAAAAAAGGACAATCTAATTCAACTATGTGGTTTGTGCACTCAGGATGCTAATGGACAACGTGTCAGGGAAGAGAGAAAATACTGAATCCAAAATATCACTTTATATAGCTTACAAAACTATCGTGTCGAAAGTAATACTTAACTATTTCTGATTCGTTTTTTTAATCGTGTTCGATCGATTCTCTACGATTGTATCTGCGATTTACCGGCAGAGAAATTTTAGTAACGGCAGTACGCAGTTAAAGCTATTTATATGTTTCTCAGGAGAATTTGCAGAGGTAATTTCGCTTGCAAGCACGGAAATACAGAAACGCAAAACGAATCTCTTTTTGTCGCCAAAAAGTATCATCCGATCGTGATTTTGCCAACTTTTGCGAGCGGAATATAGAACGCAAACGGGCAGAGTTGCGTTTTGCGTCGTTTGCTTAACGCTGTAACTTCGTTTCGACGGTATTCGAGCATAATCCGTAGAAAACATTCGCCGCGATACTGTCATTGTGACTGTTGGAGAACCGCTATTATCTCGCGCTTCTAGTATCGCGAAATGTACTCAATCTGGAACAGCGCTGTCCAACACGTAAATGTTGCGATTTTGCGATATATCGCTAGCATCGCGATTTTTTTTTGGAATTTTTTTTCTACGATATGCAACTGAATTTTTAATCACAAAATCGCATGCGATTTAAAATCGCAAATGTAGCTCAAAATCACTATAATGAAGTATTTATCATTAAATATTTATGTAGGAAAATGGAAAAAATTATCGAAAATTATCTTTACTTCACATGATTTAAATGTTATGAATGCATTTGGTTCCTATATTATTAGCATCTAAAAAAAGTTTTTAGCAAGAGCGGAAAAACGATTATAGAAGAGAGTATGCGTTTAATGGAACAATACGCAATTGAATTAATATTTCTAGCAATGAATGCATCTTTCGTTTTTATGCCAAATAAAGTTTGATATTTCCAATTAATTTAGTGTACATATCGTTTATCTCTTTTTAAAATGAACTTTGAAAAATTTCATTATATATTTTGTTTTAATTATACATTTTGTTTTATTTTGTTTGTTTTGTTGTATAAAATTTACAAAATTATATGCAATTTAAAATGGTGTTTGCGCTTACGATATAAAATCACGCGCAATTCAAAATTATATGAAACAAATCATAATGCGATATGTCACATTCACTTCTTCGCGACTCTTAACGATTCTTAACTCTTATTCGCGCAGAAAGCATGAGCTACGTAAATGAGTAGTTTGAGTCTCAGAGGCATCTATTACTCTTTAGATAAGTTTTAAAATAAAATGTAAATTTCAATATCGACAAACTTATGCTTGGCAAAGTTCGTCGGATCAGTCAACAAATTTAATGTACAAAATATTGGAAAAAAGAAAAAAACAAAAAAATGATGCTTCTTGGCCTTTGAGATCTCCCTTGTCCGATTAAGGATTAGGAAAGATCGCGATATATAATTTTTTGTAAATCGCACGTCTCTATTTGTAAAGGAGAATCTCTCGATCCGTAGTTAAAGACCCTACAGAGTCTGGCTACAAGCGATTTTATCAAAATACTCACACACACGCGCGCGCGCGCGCGCGCGCGCGCACACACACACACACACACACACACACACACACACACACACACACACACAAACTTGTTTTCTACATGGAAAGAATGGTTTTGCTAAAGTATCTAAAAATTTAGCTAGATACACATCTGAAAATAATTTTGTTGAACTATCAAAAGAATTATGTAGAACGCTCATGTTAATTGTTAGAATACTAAAACTCTTTTATTGTTCATCATGATTAAGTTTCATACATAATTATTTTCATGAATTTTAACAAAATTATTTTCAGATTTGTATCCTCTCTTAGAAACGCTGTTAAATTGATAATCGAATTAATTGTTGCTTTTTTTCTGCGATTGGTTTTCTCACTGCGTTCATTTCATGAGCGGCTGTCATCGTATAGTTTGACAGTTATATGTATTGAGAAGTTAGTATTAATAGTGTAATATTAATTACATACATTCAAGCATTATATATATTCAAGCATATAAGCCCAAGTAAAAATTAAAAAATAAAAAACTAAATAGCGCGCACGAAGCGTGAGATGTCTAGTTTATTTATATAAATTTTACTTCAACAAAAAAAAAATTATTCTTTCCATATATACTATCTCACTTTAATTTATGTCTACCTCATTTTATTCTATAATCTTAATGTACTGGATACATTCAAGCAGTGGCAATGTTGCAAAGATAAAGTTGATATTGCTCAAAATTTGTTGATATTAGAATAAAAACAGAATAAAAAAAAAACACATATAATTAATAATATCATGTAAATAGAAAGATTTTTAGATCGTCAACGAATTCATCGAATCAAATGAGAATTTGCCTATACAATTAAATATTAGGATAGGCAGGAGGTTCCAGATTCAAATCCTGGCTGAGATAATATTTTTCGCAATAAGTTATTTACAGATTTTTAAAATGCTATTAGTACTAATATTTAATTGAAGATCAAAGAATTAATTTGTGACTTTATTTAGCTCAGTTTAGAATTGTGTGCGAGTCCGACAAACTGTCGGCGCGCAGTTCAAAATAACTGAAAAATTGTATCTTAAATGTATACAATAATATAATTGGGCACTTAAGATCCAGCTTTGAACATATAATTAAATTATATATATAATTAATTTATAATAAAAATGTTTATCATGTACTTAGTTCTTCCTTCCCGAATTTAATCAAATTATTGAAATCTGAATTTGAGCAAAAGTTGACCCGCTCAATTTCAGATTTTGATCTGAAAAATGACGGACCAATCAAAAGTTTCTAGCTCGTGACTAGACTCTGTTATAGAGTCCTAATCCGTGGCATTCCTGCGGCGTTGTCGACGGCGTGGAACTATGGATTGGTCGTTTTAAAAGTGCAAATATCGCGCTCCATCGCGTCGTAAATTTGCCGTAAACTCTATATTTGAGGCCTCTTCGTGCAACGGGAAGAAGAACGGAAAGAGAGAGAAAGAGAGGGAGCGAGAGAGAATTACCACCCACTGCGATGAATTCGCCGCAAAGTAACGATCTTATTCTTCGTTTATTTCCCGTGTGGACAAAGTCTATCGCGGAACGTTTCTATGCCTCGAGTTTCTATTGAATTTCCCGCGACGTGAATCACAATTGGGGCAAATCCCCAATTGGGGCGGATACGAACATTCATCTTTCAACCTGATTGTCATAATGGATTCCGCAATTATTTATTTGACTTGACCTTTTAGGTTTTTCAACGTTAGCATATTTATCAAAATAATAACATAAAATATCTAATATTAAAAAGAAAAATGAGAACTAATAGAAACTTCAAGTAAAAATACACGAAAATTTGCTCGAAAAGCATCTATTATTTCTACTTGATAGCAAGTATTAATTGTCTTCCTACTTCTTCGTGATATTCTTTGGCATCTTCTAAGTAAATATTTCTGCGTGTTTTAATAAGCGCGGAATATCGCGTTATAAATCCTTCGAGACTCGAAATTTCTTCGCGAAGTGAAGGGCAGATGTTTGTCTTTCAGGAAGTGGCCTCAGAAAAAGGTAACTACCCTTCTCATTTATTTAGGATCCTGTTCTCTCTAATTTGACTAAACCTCTCTTTCCATTCTATTCTTTTTTTCTTTCTCCCTCTTTTTACGCATAAGTTGGCAAGTACAATGCCAATTTTTTCAAGATGTTCCTCGCTCTTTCTCAAATATTCCTCAGAATAAATCATTTATAAGGAACGGCGAAATCATACGTTTCGATGCGCAGCTATACTCCCGATATCGATAAAGTTGAAATTGATTTCATCGTGTGTGCGAGATGAAAATTCGTTTCGTCATTTCACCATACGACGAGATATAATTAATGAAAATTTGATGTTGAACGCGAGGTGCTGTGGAACTTCGATTACCACAGCGGGAACGATCGGACGCGATGTCAATTGTGTATTTTTAATATTAAATGTTACATGCCACATGTATATCGTGTACCTATATATCAAACGAGCGATATTTACAGAAAGACGGAATGTACGTGTGAAATCAGCTTGCGGCCGCCACAGTTATCATCGCGCCGTTTCGCTTTGTACTTTGCCTGCGTGGATAAAGATACCGGATAAAGGCATCAGGGAAACGGAAATGGACTTGCAAAGCATGCTGCGAAAAGTTGCAAACTTTCTGCGGCGAAATAGGCTACCGCCGAATTTAGAATTGTATCCGTTCACGTTTTGCACGACGTGAAAGACTTAAAAAAGCACGCACGAGTGCTTCGAAAATTGCGATCCGTATCCGACCAGTCGAAAAACTAGCATTGTGTATATCGCCGGTGCACGGTAAACTACGTACTATACGTACCACATACGGTTGAATTTCTTGCGGGGTATATAGAACAAGTTTAACTTTTCTCCCTTCGCAGATGTATGATCTTTCTCTATATGCCACGGAATACTTGAGAAGTAATTCGATATGTAATGCACATGGATCAGTCGATATATTCGTAAACGTATATAGAAAGAACGATTTTGACTTAACTATTTAAAAATTTATACCAATCTGAAAACAATTTTGTTGGACGCTTGAGCTAATTGCTAGAATGTTAAAACTTTTTGCAGCATTGTCGTTAAGCGTTGTATGTAATTATTTTGATGCCCCAACAAAATTATTTTTAAATTTATATCTAGCTAAATTTTTAGATAATTCAAAACCGACTTTTTCAATCCATTCAGTTTATTCAATCTATTCTGTCTAGTGAATAAGAGAAATAAATGAGACAACATATTAAAGTAATTTCTTACGTGTGTGTATGTATATGTATGTATGTGTATGTATATATATATATATATATATATAGTATATACAAAGCGTCATTCTTAATGCATTTTAATATTTCTTTTATAACTCTTCATAAACAAAAATTTTTCAGACAAAAGTTGACAATAGTTTTGAGGGGGACACATAATGAAAATACAGACTTGATTTAGAGTAACCTTTTCTAAGTCAAGTCAAAGTCACTTAAAAATTTTTTAATGAAAACCTCCATTTTTTATTTCATATTCTAGATGATTTCAAGATCTTTTCAAAACATTAAGTAATAATTGTCAAAAATGCCTTAATGGTCAAATTGGGAAGACACCCGCCTCGGCAAGACAGGAGATTTCAGGTTCAAACCTTGGCTGAGGTAATATTTTTCGCAATAAGTTCTTTGCAGTTTTTAAGATGCTCATTAATATCATTAGCATTAATTTATTTTATTATTATACGATTAATTTATTTGTGACTTTAATTCTAAGTTTAGTACTGCATTATTATGATCGGCTGTGTTCGGCGCGTAATTTGAATTTGTACTGGATTAGAGTGTTTAAATTTAAAATAGAAATATTATTGAGCATCAACATCTAGTGTTTGATCAAAGTGGCAATGATTTATTTAAAGTATTTTTTCATTAAGTACTTCTGAGACTCGAAAGATAACGAAAGAAAGACAGATAAAGATTAAATTAACTATTTTAAAGCAATTAAATTTGAGATTAAGAAAGAATGATATCCTCAGGCTTAAGTCAAGGTCATTTTAAATTTTTTAAATACATTTTTTTCTACTTTTATTCTACTTTCAGCGTTAAGGAATAATGATGTAGACATAATAATTTTCTGTTCTTTTTGAAGTGCTTTATTAACATGAGTTTTCTTTGTTTCTCACGTTGGAGTGTTTGTTTTATGTGAGTTCTTCTTTCTCACGATGGAGTGCTTTATTAACATGAGTTCTCCTTGCCTCTTACATCGAGTTGCTTATTTTATGTGAGTTCCCCTTTTCACATCGAGGTATTTGTTTTACATGAGTTCCCTTTGTCTCTTATGTCGGGGTGCTTGTTTTACGTGTCTCATTGTTTCTTATGTCGAGATGTTTATTGTGCTATTAGTGCTATACATAAAAAGTGGGTTAAAAATAAACGCAACATTAAGAATTTAATAAATGCTCAAAAATGTTTCTCTTAATACAACATTGTAACCAAAAAACAAAATGTTGAATCGAACCTAGTAACAATTTCTAGTAACTTTTTGACATGCTTGTGATTCCTTCATGTCATTTCTCGTCGTCAGCGGTTTTGCAAAAACAATGCTTTTAATAAATCCCAGAAAAAATCAAGTTGAGATAGATCGGGGAAACGCGGTGGCTATGCTACAAATCCACCACATCCGATCCATCTCTGAGAAAACTTTTCATGCAAAAAGCAATGTACTTTTTGGTGGTGCATCATCATGCTGAAACAAGCATTCAGTCTTGTATGAAAATCGACATTCTCAATGAGATCCGATAAATCATTGCGCAAAAACTGCAAAATAGTTTTGCCTATTTAGAGTATCATCAAAAAAATAGGGTCCTACAAAACATTTTTAAGAATCTCATACTAGACATTTAAACTCCACTGATGTTAATATGCAACTATGCAACTGATTATCGTGGATTTTCTTTTAATAGTGACAATTATGTCTGTTTAGCTATCCAGTAATGTGAAATGTTGCTTCATTACTAAACAAGACAAACATATCAAAAGCAATTTAAACCGTCAACACTTCTTGCAATTACTACAAAATTCGTCTGTACGTATCATGTCATTATCAGTGCCTGTGTGAAAGTCATGGCAAAGTTGAAACTTTAAAGATCGTAGAAACGTACTTGGAAGTTGTTTCCTTGGAATGTCTAACTTGCTTTCTGTTTGTCGAGTGCTCAAGTGGGTTTATAGCAATCATCCCTAATACAACAATGAGACGCACATTTTCAATATTATTAGGATCTCTGGATTATCTATTTCGAACTCCGCGTCGTTCTATTACGCGAATTATACTATTATACTATTGATGTCTTCTTCTAAAAAAAAGAAAACCTCTGATGATACAAAAATGCAGCATTTGATAGTTACTTTTTAACTCACCAAGCACTAGAAGTATAATCAATAATCTTATTCGTGTTGTAATCATAAGTTGTAAGCATAATGATCAGATATCAGATGATTAGAATAACGACGAAAGGCAGAATAGACTAAATAAACTGAATAGATTAAACAAACTTAGCAAACATGTGAGATGAAATAGTGTTAATACCACTGAAAAATTTTTACATTACCTACAAGTTAGTATAAACTTGTACGGACTCTTTCAAAAAAATCACGATAACCTTTATCAAATTTTTCTCATCATATTTTCCCCCTTAACCCTTTTCTACGACGAAGTCTAATGCAGAGAGCAAACGGCAGACTCACATTCAGTTGCTACAAGCAGCGAAACTTTGTTGCTGCGGATCGTGTGTAGAAAATATACATTGTATAGAAATTGTCGAAACACAAAATTGCATTAAAGAAAGATTTTTCAAGTAATATGTTTTATTAAATTTTAAGTATAAATATTTAATATTTTAGTAATGATTGATACAATTGATATCAGTTGAATGCCTAAAGGTGCTATCAATAACAGCTAACAGTATTATCTAGATGATATCACTTAAGCGCCTAAAAGCTAACAGCAGCGAAAGAATTAATTGTAAACAACTTTTGATGCATACCAAAGAGAACAGAAAGTTACTACGTCCATCTTGTTGTTTTTGGATAATGTTAAAAATAGAATAAAACATATATTTAAAAAATTCATGGTAATCTAAAAATGTATTTAAAAAATTCAAGATTTAAGCCTGAGGATAATAATGTCAAAGTTAATCAAAGTCATTTTCTCTTAGTCTTAAACTTAATTGCTTTAAGATTTGAGTTGATTTATCTATTAACTTTCAAGTCTCATAACTTAGAAAATACATGAAAAAATACTTTATTATAGTGTTTTGAAAAGATCTTGAAGTCAATTATAGAAAGAATATAAAATAAAAAGATAGAATCCTATTTAAAAATTTTTAGGTGACTTTGACCTGATCTTGAAAAGGTTACTCATGGTCAAGTCCATATTCTCATCATGTGTCCTTCTTCCAACCAATTGTTTGGAAAATTTTTGTCTATGACGAGTTACAAAAGAAATATTAAAATACATTATTTAAAAAGGGACACCCTATATATTAAAAGATAGATGATTAAATTTTACAATTATGTGATAAAAACTATTTTGTATTTGTCTTAAACTCTTGTTAAAATTTTTCTATTGAACTTTTATCATATCTGAGTGTTAATTTAACATAATGTGATTGTATTATTTGAATATTTTGTTATGTGGTTGTGTTAAATTGATATTCAACATTTCTTAATGTTAAAATAACACAATTCATGAATAATTGAAATAACATAAAAATAATATATTTAAAAAATTTTTAAAACAAATGAATAAAATGTATGTGTTACATATTGTAAATATATTGTAAATGTTAATTTTACTGAAAAAATGTGCTTTCACAATTTACTTCAAATTGTGTTAAATTGTTACATTTTTCAACATAATATTTAATGTGTTAGTTTTTTTACATAACATTTGTGTTACTTTCTAATATATTCATCTTGTTAAGTCAATACAAAATTTGGATAGTCGTTTGGGACACGTGAAAATTATTTACGTATTAAATTTAACGCAAATTTTGACGTGTGCGAAAGTAAAACAAATACATTAATTATATTTCTGTAAAATGTGAACGTTTAAAAGATAATTGATCAGAGAAATAACTTGCATGAAAGCTGACACTTTGCGCTTCATTAGTTTATATGACGGACTTGAATTACAGGAGACAGTTAGTCGCTTCAATTAAATCAAAACTGATACAGAGTTAACCGTAGTTTCCCACGGTCTGTCAAGATCCCTGAGGATATCATGCATTATGTCCATATATCGGCGGCTAACGTCAACGTGACGTGGACGTCCTGACAATGACCTGTACCGGATGCCGGCCGATAGCCACGTGACATCCTTCCCATCCTTCCGCTCGGAGGGACGAATGAAGCTTATTCCAGGGTATGAGCAAGCGATCTCTCGCTTAATTGGACGATTTCAGAATAGAAAATTGGTTGACGTATAAAAGAGACATATCTCTTTACTTATGTACAGAATAAACGAGATTCTTGCCGACTCTAACACCGAGACGAAACGCGTTTGTTGATTTATGAGTATTGTCGTCAGATGCTCGTGACGTGAGTACGTCCGAACAAAGCGATCGATTTCTGTATCGACAGTATTCGCGTAGATTACTTACGGCTCTGTCCGCCGTCTAGGAGAAAAACTTGAACGGAAGTGACACTAATACGCATCTTGTTATAAACGTTTCGCTACTTTTTTATCCTGCGACGATACTTGTGATGAACAACCGCCTTATATCGACGAGCTAATTATCTGAACTTGGAAACTGCATTAATGTGGAAAAGGAGGTAAAGCCGTCTCTACGTTATTCCGTGAATTACGGCAATGCGAAATTTCATTAAAACAAGAGAGTGCATCGTCTCTCATCGGATCTTATAATAGGATGACATTAACGAAGATCAAAGTATACTCTCAACGAATAAGAATCTCTCGATCTATTTTCTTCCTTTAATTCGCGATCTACCGATACTCTTCTTCTCTGCCTAATTAGCATTCTCTCTTAGATCCTATAATTAACTACGGAACGCAAAGAATTCTCAACAGGGTGATACAGCTACGTATCTTATGCATAAGTTTATATAAGCGCGCCACAAAATAGCCGTTGATAACATAGCAATAACGTAATCATAACACACTTTTTGTTCGATATCTAATATATTCGATAAATATCTGAGACACTTTTGAGTTTTGAACTACGTAATTATTATGTCTGTTTACCTGTATGTACCGATGGCCAATCATAATTGTTCATGATAATTCAAGACACAGGAGAATTCTAACAAATTCCATTGAAGCCAACGAGATCGATCCGATAACGCGATAATAATTGCGGCTCGTCGACAAAGATCAGGCATCGGCACTAAAATAGGCACAAAACCACGCGAAAGGTCTTTCGCGTCCGCTTAATTTGCAAGGCATTAACCTTATTATTATGGCGGTAATACGGCCGCGAGTTTGCCAGGAACAACATATGGAACGGGGAAGAAGGTGGTTGCACGCGAGCAATCTTTACAGCCCTTCTCGGAAATGAAAAGTCGTGCGCCTCCTTCTTCCTTCACCAGTCGCGAGCGCACGACACTCGTTCCTCTTTTTTTTCTCATGAATCCATGCTCCTCATTCTTCTCTCTTCCTCTTCTCTTCAGCACTCAACACGCTTCTCTTTTTTCTGAGTTTTTCTACTCGCTCTACGTTAAGAGCGATTTTTAAAGCAATGGATAGCAAAATTTACTTCATTCGTAACCATTGATGTGATGGAGTCACAAGATGCTTTTGTCGTTCGCTATTGAATTGTTTACGGCCGTCAATGTTTTACACGAATCGATTTTGTAGAAATGTACGATTCTTAAATGTATCATTTCCTCGAACAATATTGATTGTCTATGACTGCCATCCATAAAACAACAATATCTTTGACGACATGACGTAAATTCGGTATTCTGAAAGACTGACATTACGAATGGAAAGATTAGATTTACTGGCGAATTTCTCCAGATGAATCCACGCACACAATACTGTCAGTGTATGCCCGTATATGTGCATGCACTGACGATACGGGGATCTTCGATAATTGAGATTTGAAAACATTCTTTGATGAGTCGTTTTATTAACTATGAACAGAGTTCAATTATGCACTATAAGACTATTCAACAGTTAATCAATGCATATTTGGGAGAGTTTATTTTATTTTATTTATTTTACAATTACCGAGTAATATAATTTTAGGTTTGCCGATTGTAGCATTGTAAAGTTATTATATCATCAAGAATTACAAGATTTACGGAAAGTCTATTTAACAGTATCACAACATTTTGCAACTTATTAAAAATGTATTAATGCGCGAATTGTGATCTATATTTCAAGACGCAAATTACATTAATGCAGAGTTACTTTCTGATTCATAAGTTAAAAATTCGCAATATAAAATTTTTTAAATTTCTAAGTAATAAATGAAATAATAAAAAACACTCTAAGTAATATAAGTAAATAAAAAACGCTCTAAATAATATGAAACATACTTTTAATTACATTAAAAGATGGACCTGTTTAATGTTCATTTAAATTAAGGTTTCTAATTATATACCTCCTCCGCCAAAATCAGTTTCCGCCTGTGCATTCATGATATACTGCCAGCCACTCTCTTTCCTACATGCGAGAAGATTTCTCAAGTGTATTTGAGGTTTCCTCTTAAAGCTGACCCAAATACGATTAATGAATATGCAGCCCTATAAATTCTGATATCAGAATTATAGTAAGAATTATAGCAAGATATTTAAGTGGATGAGATCGTCCAATACTGATTTTCTATCCATTTTTAATTGAATTGAATTGTAAAGCGTCGAATTAATTCAGTTGACAAAATCGTCAAGCATAAAAAATGTCGTAGAACAAGAACGTTATACATTGATTAACTGTTGAATGTAGTGCATAATTGAACTCTTAATTGTAAGAAATGACTCTCTACGATCATTCTAAGACTAAAGAAATATTGAGGACTAGAAAGTACACAAATGAATTCGTTACATTTTCTTCGTTCTATGCATATCCCGTTGAACATGGTCTTATTTACCAGATATATAACCGGAGGCGCTCCGCTCTGTGTAAGGGCGAGTTCTCGAAGAAGAATCGGTTCCACCCCAATCTAGCCTTCTCACCAACTGCGCCTCCGGCGGCCTACTTACTCGCGGGGGAGATTTCTTAAGCGACGAGAGACTGCGACGACGTAGCACTCCCGCGGGTTGCGCGCGGGCGCCGTTAAAATAGAAAGCGCGGTGGTACATTTGCCGGGGACTTCAGCCGGACGAGCTGAGAGGGTGAGGCGATGCAGAATGATCTCACGAGGGAGACCAAGTTCCCGGTAAGTAGCCGGCCGGCTATATGCGCCCCGACCGTCGGTTTGAACCTGGGAAAGCGGGTCAGGTCAGGTCGGCGCGCGCGAGAACTGCGCCGCTGCCGTCGCCGCTGCCACCGCCGCTGCAGCCGCCAGTCGGTGAAGCTGAAGCGGACTCTGGAGCGCGGGATTAGATTGCTACAGATGGGATGCGAGAGTCTGGCCGTATCTCGAGAATGCCAATTTGATTTCGGACGAAACGGCGGAAGACCGTGTCGGAAGATCGTAAAGTATACAACAAACGCTATGGGCGCAATGAACCCTACATCGCGACTGATGGTCGGTCCGGTTTCTTTCGAGTGATTCCTTCAAGAGGGAATGCGAAAACATTTATTACGTATCCATTTGCTTCGGTGCACGAATACTAGACGGATATTATGTTATGATACGCATATATTTGAGCAATGATTTTTGCGTTTATTTTCGTTGAATTGTTGTCGCTTCGGCGGCTTAATCGAATCGAGCTGCTTTGTATTGTTATTGTATCAACTTATTTAATTATCGTATCGATGAACAGATGCGTATAGACTTTGCAGACGAATACCGAGAAACCATTACAAAAAGTATAACTCATGGGGATATCTCAGAGAGAAAGAGAGAAAGAGAATCTTTCTTTTGCCGACTTTGAGACATGCGAAAAAGATTCGAGAAATAACGAGTTTTGAATCGCCCGCATCGCCGATAAAAGAATCTTGAGAAAAGAGCACGGATACTTCTTATATTTCACTTCAATAACTACGATGTGCTTTACTATAATATTGTATGATGTAATACGACTTTTCTTCTTTCCATTATTAAATAAAAAGATAGAATCTTGCGCTCTCCCGCAGTATGTCAAACGCACAATAACAAACTCTTCTTCTTTTTAAATAATAAAAAAAATAGTCACATATTTATTTACTCTAATTACATTATGTACCTGAATAAGCTAAGATTTATTTATTACATAGATACTTCGTGAAATTTATTGAATTTTATTCAATCAGAGTAGATAAGTCAAAAATCGTGATATTCACGAGGAATTATCCCTCAACTTGACAATTTATTTCGAACTTAAGAAATATATGTTGCTGTATCATTCAATATTATACAAGCAGCAGCCACGCTATTTAATGTACATAGTCGAGCTCCAACTCGGATACATCCTGCATGATCGTGCACTCACACCACTGCAATCGCATATCTCCGACGCATCATCCTATTTCCGTACAATTACGAGTAACATTATCTATGGAAATTGCCACTTACCCGCGCAAGGATTAAACCCAATGTATTCAAATCTTAAATAGTGAACGGTCGTACTGGCAATGGCAAATTTCATCATTAATGTAGAAAAACGGAGGGTAGCGAAACCACGGCTTGAGAAACTTCTTTAAATTGGAGAAAGGGAAAAGTGAATGACACGGCATCGGTTAGACGGCAAACGAGGGAGCAAGAGATGATTACGATATCGTAACACGAAAGAGGGTGGAGGAGGGGAAGAAGGGTGAGTCTCCCGAAACGAAGTCTTAACGACGGAACCGATGAAAGCGGTCTCCTATTAGCATTCTGTATAATCTACTTGCGAGTGCATTCGAGCAGCGACGTACGACTAAAGCTTTGCAGTTCGGGAGTACTCGCGGCAGTCTTCGAACTGCGGCAAGAGCCACTTTGTAAGTTGTACCAGCCAAGGGTCTCGCAGACTAACTCGCATCGGCCGGAAGTTCGCGTTGGTTTGGAGGATTTCTGATTCTGATTGAGTGTGTGCTACCTTTTCAACAAACGCACGCATTATACTCATGCGCATTCCGTATGTAATATCGTGCTATGATATTCCAGTGCGTCGCGTTTTCTCCTCGATTCTTGTGGCGCTAATTGAATATCAAGCAATCGAGTACGAACCCGTTACGATAACGAAACGGAACGACGAGAATTAATATTATGAAGAAATGGAGACGACTTTATTTCAAGTTGTTTCAATAACGCTCGTTTTTAATTTCCGTTAATACAGTTAGATGGCGATAATAATAATTAAATGAGAAAATATAATAATATAAGCGGAAGAGATGATAAATCGGTCTTCGTTCGGTTTGAAAACGAAACACGTAACCATTACCGGTATCTCGTGGGAATCTTTCTGAGATGAGAACGATACAGAAATAATCAGAATAATTGCAACTAGTTCGTTAAAAGAGAAAGAGACGTAGCTTCCTTACTCACCGACCACTTCGAGATAACCGATCTGGCTTTTCATGGGATCCGTATTTATCTGACACATATACCAGCCTCGATCGGACTCTCGCACTTCCCGTATATGAAGGAACCAGGTTCGATGGTCGCTGTGGGAAACCGCGATCCTGTGATTTTTCGTGATCACGTGGCTCGCTATCGTCAAAATAGTTTGCGTATCGACACGTAGCCAAGCCACCTAAAAAAAAACAAGATAACTATTATTATTACCTATACCACGATATTAATAGCGACCTACTAGCAGATAGATTAGTTAACATATTAAAACCTATATTAATATCCGGATCTATATTAATATCATTAATCAATAGTAAATTTATAGCCATTGACTAATTAGAGAAGACTGGGACTCCAAAATTTTGAAACGTTTGAAACTTTACTTGTCTTTTCTTGAATCAAATTTTTCTTTTTTTTATTATAATACTTATTTGATTTAAATAAAACTTAGAGAAAAGTATCTATGCTATAAAAGAGATATTTTGCGGTAACTTTTCCATTGTTTCTTTCGCCATAAACAGAACACAATGCCAACTTGCCTCTTGTGTCAACGAGGTCCGATCTTTTCTCTAAATGATGATATACGAAGAGTCTTAATTTAAATGCTACAGACAAATATTTGAATTTTTAAGAAAAACTATTACAAAAAAAAAGAAATAAAAGTTATATAATCTGAAGAAGAAAGGATAAATAATGATAAAACTAATTTTCAAAATAATCAATTTTTTGAAGTTATATGAATATTATTAAAAAAATATTATATAATTTCTTTCACATATGATTCTTCTGCATTTAAAAATGGAGTCATCAAAAAATTAATAGTTTATGAAATATTTTACTTTATATATTGGCATATTTTAACATAAAATATAAAATATTTCATAAACTATTAATTTCTTGCAGGACCGCTGCAAGCATGTATGCAAGTTGTACTGCCAAAGGCGCATTAACAAAGAGGAGAGGGCGGGCACCAAAAATTAAGTTTTAAAAATCAATTCTCCATTTGCGTATGTTCGCTTCTGTCAGATTTAATTTCTTTCGAAACGAGTACTGTATATCAATTTAGAGAAACTGTATCACAAAGTTTAAAACCATTGGTCAGATCGGATAGTTGTTTGTTTATTTTCTAGCGTTACTAAAATTTTTCATTACGTACAGAGCTATATCGAGTTACTTTAGCATTAGAAACAAAAATGAAAAATTGTATTCTTTATAAAAATATTTTAAAAAATTTTAAAAATGTCTTATTTAAAAGATTGATAAATAAAAATATTTTATTTTTTAAGGAAGCGGCAAAATCTCCTTTACATAGCTAATAGTATAATAGTATAAATAATTTGGTAAGAGTATAATAAATGCATACAACATATATTATATAATTATTATATCGTATGCATTTATTACATTATTACCAACTTATATTATATTGTTGCTGCAAATAGATTTATTTTTGTAATTTATCTATTAAATAAAAATTCACGACATAAATGATCAATTTATTTTTAAAATATGTATATTTTTTGTTGTTCGATTTTTAACGCACAGTCCAGAAATTGTAAAAGTAATGGCAATGTAATTAACAAGTAGTGTTATCTTATCTAAATAAAATTGACGATCAATTTATTTATTGACTTTAATTTGAATCCAAGTTTAGAACTGCGTTATTACAGCCGGTTGTGTTCGGTGTGCAGTTTGAATGTGTATTGGATTAACGTTGTTTAATTTGAAAAATAGAAATATTATTGAGCACCAACATCTAGCTTTGACCGTAGTGGCAGTGATTTAGTTTGGTTCATTTATTCATGTATCGGTCGGAAATTTATTATTTGCTAAATAAAATTGTTGCATTGTCACGTGAATTTATCGTAAAATTGTGATTTGTGTTAAAACGCAGATTTAAATTTAAAACGACGTTTTAAAATTTATATAGAATGTAGAAATTAGATTGGAGTAGATTTTTATTAGAGCAGTTTAACACCATAATGAAACACAGTTATTAATCATGTTAACAATAAGTACTTGAGATGTGCATTCCCGTTAAAGAAAAGAGCTGTCCCTTTTTTCTGCGAAACGTACCGCGGCGCAGTCGAGACCGACATCCTTTAATTCATAAGTCTCCAGCCGACTTTTGTATTCCAGTTCAACGGACCAGCGATTCTTTTCCCGCCGTCTACCTTTCCACCAGCATTCGCCTTCGGATTATTCCCCCTCGGTTTCCGGTTCGACCATATCAATTATAATTTTTCACGGCGCGGCCGTTCCGTCGGAGAAATAAAACGCCGCGGGATCATCCGGGCGGCCATTCCGTTATTATATTATTCCAACAGTTTAATGCTCTTTTATTCGCGAGTTATTCGCGCCGTGTTCCGTATAACGAAGTTTCGCAGATAATTGCCTCTGGTTTGTTGCATACTGTTCGCACCTGGGTAGTCGATCAAATAATTTATAGTAATTTAGCAAGGTGGATGTATTGAACCATGATACAAAATAAACCGCGATGAATTATGGCGTTATGAAAATTACGTATAAGTCACGAAATTATGGCAAATTACAGCGAGTAATAACCTCCAAAAGGTTTGCAATGTTCGTTCAGTAATGAATTTGCGTACAGATCAATACTGAAGATGTACCATCACGGATTAAACGCTTCCTTTATTGTCATCGCTTTTACAAAGTGCTCCGTATATCAACGTGTTGTGCAACACGTGTTGTACAACAATCGGCGAATTAATTAAGGAAAGCTTGTGTAACGTTGTTGCATTACTACGCGCCCTTTATATATCCGTATTATAGCCGTATCTGCACGGAGAATCGAGGCAGACGTTATTGACATTAAATAAATCGAGGCATTCTTAACATTTTTCCGCTATGCCACCGTTTGCGCAGCACGCTCTTCCCGAGCGTAACATTCGATTACGCGATCGGTGCGCTTTCTTTGTGGGGTGAGTTCGCGAGCTGGGAAAGAAGAGAAAAAAAGATAGGAGGGTTGTGCTTCCGGCGTTCTTTAAAGTAATCATCCCTCGGCCGACAAAATGCGCGAGTCTGCCTCCGGGATACCAAACATCGCATGTATGTCATCCCAGAAATTATAACGTAAACGGTATCCGTGGGAATAAATGTTTGCGCACTGAAATAGCAATTCCATTATCCCGTGCCTTTGAAGATAGAGGATGCAATGGGCGCTGCGGACGCACGAATGTTACAAGCGAGAATACGCGCGTCGACTATCCGGCCGCAAGCGCAACATAGTGTTCGCGAAAGGCGTGTAAGAAATTACACAAGCGTACATAAGCGCGCAAAATGCAACCATTGCCCTCTGTCACGTTGCATGAATAACTATGGCCCGAGCTTTTCAAGCGTGGAATCAGATTTTACTTAACGGTCCGATTTGCCGCGCGTGATGAAATTTGGATGGTTGACTGGCTCACTCGTGGATCGCGGATTTGTTCATTGATGGACTTGCACGGGCGATTGCAATTTTAACGATCTGCCCTTTCTCTGCTTCAGGCATGAATAAATATCGCGCTGGAGACAGCGCTTCGAGCTGCTATAACAGCGCTCAGATATCAACCTTTTATAGGGAGCGTGTACTAGAGTATAATATTTTATTTATTATCCTTCCCGTGGCTGATACACAGCCGATGTTAGGATGTCATCTAGAAAGCGAGTGATACTTTATCACTCAGAAAAGAGAAGGGAAAAAACAGCTTTCATCTGTGATAAAAATTATATGTTGCACATTCCTGTAAAAGTTTTCGAAAAAGTATTAAAAATTTACTTGTGAGTAAAATGCTTTCTTCTCCTCTCACTAAGTAAGATAGAAAAGAAACAAAAGGAAGACGTATGGTTCTATCTATAGATTATTTGGTAATTACGTGTCTGTTATATTCGTAGATATACACTCTATTATTAGAAAAGATTGCAAATAGAACTAAAAGGATTTCTCTGCTCGAAAATTTGAATAAAATAATTTAATTCTGCCTTCATCAAATTTTTTTCAAATTATTGCCAGTTTTTCTCATCTAGGAAAATGTCAATTATATCAAAATAAATAAATGATAAAACGTGTTCATAAAAATAGAAAAAGACTCGAAATAGTAATGGTTGATACATCTCATTAATCTAGAAGATACTCGAGAACGCGGAAGGATCACGGAGCTTCATTAGCGAACCGTCTCTCAGACATCCGTCGACCTTTAATTCCACATTCGACCACGTCGATTACTCAGTTAATTATCTCAGATGACGCTGCTTCAAAGTCACCGATGTAACGGAAAGTACAGGAAGAGAGGGAGAGAGAGAGAGAGAGGGGGGAGGAGAGAGAGA
>JANQDE010000115.1:229012-243137 GCA_037157785.1 Cephalotes varians | reverse complement strand
AGAGAGAGAGAGAGAGAGAGAGAGAGAGAGAGAGAGAGAGAGAGAGAGAGAGAGAGAGAGAGGAGATTTGGAACACGTGCGTCTAGTACGAGCGACTCTCGGATGCAGATATCAAGCTAGGCGCCTGTAAATCTGCCAGGGACCGGTGTGAAACGCTGGATGGTTGGATTAGGAGAGGAGGTAGAGGTCGAGGACTGGTCGACCACCTAGTCGGAAACACCACCATGAACTATTGCATTTGATATCCACACCGATGAATGGAAACGTTGAGCGCTCTGTCCAGCGTGGTGCCGCCATCTCTGACCACGATGAACGTGAATGCAGGTATAATGCCCCCGTCGTGCTTCCGCCGACTATGATAACCAAGTATTTACGGCCGCGACCATCGCGCGAGTTTCTGTAATTTACGGAGACTCCGAGAACCCGGCCCGCGTCGCGACGACTATGTGTCACACTCGGCGCTTTCCTCGCACGAGTGTCACGATTTTCTGGATGAAATGGTGACGAGCACCCTGTGCTCATTAGAATTTTCGGGCCCCTTATCCATTCCATATGCAATCCTCTCAAAAAATGTAATCTTGTCAGTAACCTTGAGTGCAATTTTCTCTTTTAAATTTCGAGCAACTTTAATTATATTTTTTGTCGCCATTTTTATAAAATAATTTTTTACAGATAACATTCTCTTTTTTAATGCGTATGGAATGTTATCATCCATTTTGCCTCTAACAGTGCTAATAACGTCGATACGACTTCCAGCACAACTACAATCCCTCTCTGGATGTTCGTATACAGGCCGCACATACTAGTGCATCCGGCATAAACTTGTTTTGCACGACGGCTTTCCCGACTTTCCCGACGTCCGCGACGTGTTCCAGGAAACATTCGGCTCAATTTCTACTTCTCAATTTCCGGTTTTCCCCGAGTTGCTTCTTCCAGAATCGCGGTCCGTTTACTCGCCGTTCCTCGAAACGGCGGACCCCGAAGTTTTTGACAGATCCGTTCGGACGTAAATAGAGATTTCGACGAACTTCGTTCATACGAATGCGAGATCATAATCTTATGGTCATCGACAGTCGCCGAGGATCACTCGTCGCGAGAGAAATTAGACTAGACTCGTAAGATTAATTTTCAAGGAGCCATACTGGCGAACACGCTGCGGTCACGACGACAGCGACGACAGTTCGGAAAGGCGCGTATACGAGTTTTATGACTTTACACGAGAAGTCCATCTTGGATCGTATATTTCCACATCGTATATTCTTGCGGCATTCGGGTCGCGTGGCAAAAAACTCCGTAGTTCGCGCGCTTTAAATCAGTGCCAGCCGTCATTTTTGATTAGTCACGGCTGCACGATTTCATAAATTCTCGGACGAGATACGAATCGCGAACGAATTTTTTGTCGTTGTTGCGTCTTTTATGACTGATATTCTGGAATTATCGGAGAGCTGATGCAAGAGAACCGTGGATAAATATTATTTTACTTATTCGTAAATATTACCATTGATTTTGCACTGTTTACTACTGATCGAACATCGAACTATAAATCTTTCTTCCGCAAATTTTTTTTCAGTTATTTTCTTTGCAACATGGTAAAAACTTTAAAATTCCTGGACACGCACTGCCCTTTTAATGTAAAGCAGATATTAATGAAACAAGTTTCAGAAATTTTTCTATCTCGCAATGGCGCGATAAAAAGCAAGCTTAATGGAAATTTTCAGGTCGCACAAAGAGTTTCGAGCTAAGGTAATCTTCTGGCAACGATCCGTTGTAAATTTGCGTCTTCACGCGAACGTCTGTACACGAGATACTCTATACATACGAATTCGCAATGCTGAGTTCAAACAAAATAAAGTCGCGGCAATTCCGAAATGCTTCTTGCTCTGTCACGGAATATTAACTAAGCCCGCGTGCAAACATGCGATCCGCGGCCCGATATAATTTCGCACGGAATTGAATTCCAATATGCCACTTTTCCATTCTGTCGTTATGAGGACAACAATCTATTTTTTTTTTCGTCGGATCTTACCGCGAGCGCGGATAATCGGCTAGAACGACGGAAATGCATTCTACGACGATGCACTTTGGGGGATCGGGATTTCATCACCGTTAGCAGACGTTCCGCCTCGTTCCAGAGGCTGCATTGAAATAAAGTTAGCGAAACGCTAACCACCGTCGAGCCAACGTGGTCTTCCTCTTTTCCCTCCGGACGCTGAAGTGCTCCCCGTAACCCCTAGTCCGCTTCATTTTTATTCCGAAAGTCTTTTAAAATCCCTTTCCAAATACGGCTCTTCTGTATGATGCGATATGAGGTTATTTCGATGTCGACGATGATTTCGTTAGGATCTGACAAATACACCGAATTGGCATGTGATTTGTAAATATGATTTCGATTCAAAGAACACACACGCAAGTTTTGCATTAATACAATATTATGATCACATTACTTTTTCCTTTTAGCGTTCTGAGTGGATAAATATCTATCAGCGTTTAATAATTCATCTCTGTTGCACAGTTTATGTATCTTTTTTTTATTCTAATTCTTTTGTTTATTATAATTGCACTCCTATTAATTATAATTGCACTATTATGTAATACTTTAATCTCATACTCTTCTGCATCTTCTGAAGTAATATATTAACTAACTACTTTTAACTTTTGATTCTTACTCAAATTTATTTTCAGATATTGTCGTCAGCATCAGCTTTCTTATTCTATTCACCATACAACAAAATTTCAGAGTGCTTTCTCATACATTGCAGAAAATTTTTTTAATACTCTCTCATCCTCTATGCGTTTGTCTTCTTTTCTGATGCTACTTGTTGTCGTCACGCATTATAACATAGTTCAACAAATCTCTTTTTTCTTCCTTCGAAGTGCCATACATACAGTGTACATACTCCGAAGTTTTTGCATTGAACACAACGCTGTCGTCAGAATTTGTGTAGTACATCAGGATTTAGAGAATTGGCATGAAATGAGCAAAGTGATTTTTTTGTTAATTTTCAACATTTTTTTATGGTAAAAGAATTTGTTTCTAAATAAAGTCAACGTCATCTAAAAGTAGAATTTAAGAGTTCTCAAATGAACTTTATGATCGTACAACTTATTTTCATTAATTAATAGCTGTTTGAATTATAGACTTTCAGTACACAGTGAAAAACATTTTATACTTGTGTCAAAAATAGTCCTTGTTAAAATTTTTGTGTTGAATTTTTAACATATCCGAGTGTTAATTTAACATATTGTTATTATATTATTTAAATATTTTGTATTAAATTAATATTTAATTTCTTAGTGTTAAAATAACATAATTTATAAGTAAATGAACCAATAACATAAAAATAATTAAATTAACTTTTAAAACATTAAATTTTAAGATAAATATGTGTGAATAAAAAATAAATATTAACATATTATACAATAAATGTTAATTTTACTAAAGAAATATGCTTCCACAAATTGTTTCCAAATTGTATCATATCACACTACATATTTGTGTTAATTTTTACATAATATATACTTTCTAACATCTTGTTTTAAATTAATACAAAAATTTGAGTAGACTATTTGGGACGTGAAATGTGTTAAATTTAGCACAAATTTTTCAACTTATATAATGTATACAATATAAAAAAAAAAAAATAAATAGCTAGATGGCAATAAACAAATAATTATAATTTGAATTTAGCTGTAAAAAGTAGTTTAAGTGTACAATTCAGATAAAGCTTAAATCAACTCCTTAGCCGCACTCTCGCCTGTTACGCAATTGGTATTTTCAATTTTATTATTATATGCATATCATTTATTATATTGTTATTAACTAATAAAGCTCTGCACTCAATAAAACCATCATCCTCATCGTCATCGTCATCGTCATCGTCATCGTCATCGTCATCGTCATCGTCATCGTCATCGTCATCGTCATCGTCATCGTCATCGTCATCGTCATCNATCGTCATCGTCATCGTCATCGTCATCGTCATCGTCATCGTCATCGTCATCGTCATCGTCATCGTCATCGTCATCGTCATCGTCATCGTCATCGTTACAGTTATTGTTATTGTTATTATTATTGTGTGCTTATTATTTTTTTATGAAAAATAGCACAATAACAACAACAACAATGACAATAACAAAAAAAAAATAACAATGATAATAACAATAAAAACAACAATGACGATGATGATGACTATGACAATGACGATGACAATGATGATGACGATGACGATAATAATAATAATAATAATAATAATAATATTTTCCTGGGATATTGTGGATTTTATTTAAATGACAGTGTAATTATGAAAGGCACGAACCGGCGCGTTGAATTCAATCTCATTCTCAGAATTGACGTTACGTTACTTTAAAAATACACGCATCTAAGTCTCGCATGAGATTCTCGGAAGAAGACCGAATGATAATATATATGGAAACCGGTAGTTCCGAACGATCGGACAAGCCAACAGTCGACGAAACGTGTCTGGTTGGAGCAATTGGCGCAAGGGATTAGCACGCGAGATACAGTATCCTGGCATAATGATGGGGATATTAAGGTAATTAAGGTCTCCAAAGTAGTCGACGGCTGTTGCAGTATTAGGTAGGGTCCCCCGAGAAGTCTTCCTCGAAATGTCAGTACGAAATGTCATACGTGCGCAATTCCGGTAGATTACTCCATACACTCTTACAGGCAGTTCGATATTAGCTCCCGTTATCAAAACTTCCTTCGTTTCGCTTACGCGCAAAGGGATAAAGTTCAAACTTAATTGCGCCGCAAATGCGCGATCTAAATGCATGCGTGACACGGGCAACGAGACTCCCTTTTCTCTTGTGAAGCTTATGGCATATTTTTAACTTAGGTCGAAAGCTCCTCTCTTTTTTTCTCGGTATAAAAGAGACACCTTTGCAAACTTTAATTAATATTGCTGTTACGATACGCCTTTGCATTTTTCTCTTGGAGTGCAATTTTAACTTGACGACACAATTTAAGGGATGTAAATGTCACGTAGCGTAATTATTATTCGTAATTATTTAAAAAGAGGAGCGTGAATTAATATTTTCTACACTAGATAAAACGCGTCGAAGCGACTTTTGGACATCCTTTAGCTTCTAGTTAATACGCAAAAGGTCGAGAGGATTAAACCTAATCGTTCCGCTAATGCACGATCTAAATGGATATTTGTCCCGCGGGTATCTAAAAGAAGACCGCAACAACGCGGGAACAGCAACCAACATTGGATTCCCTGTGTTCCAAATCTCTGTAGTAATTATGCAGCAAATTGTGCCGCCTGTAGCAACGTATCATTAGCCACGGCAGAGATTAGACACGTTTACGTTTTTGCTAAAAGAGCTTAATTAATCGAAATGTAAGTAAAGACAGAGGTATTTTACGCAAAAAATATCTTTGGCAAAAATGTGCGCAATTATCATACGCGCATGTAACACGCATACTTGTCAACGCACGCAAACGTTTCCGCAATTTCGAATATCCCGTAATTTGCATAAACTATAATTATCCGATGATATTCAAATTTAGTTAATTCTACTGACTGACTAATCCAGTACAAACGTGATGTGTATACATGGGAGATCGCACTCGATTCCGATTCATTTCTAACGTGAAACAAACGCGAAGAGATTCAGAACTAATGTCCAATATTAATTTTAATCACGGTTTAACTTATTTTTATTTATTTCTAATTCTACACACATACACACACACACACACACACACACACACACACACACACAGAGTGATTAAAAAAATATCAATAGGCTAGATTCCAGAGATATTTTTGAGACAAAAATCTTAATATCAAAATGTCAAGACTATAATAACTTTCGAATTATAACATTTAAAGTTAGCAAATATTTTCTTTCCGTAATATTTTAGTAAGATATAGATAAGTGATGCATTTACGTGAAAGTATTTAAGTGATGCAATTACGTGAAAGTAAAAATTATCAGTAAAAATTATTAAATCTATGAGAAAACTCACACTAAACAATTACACTATCTTTGTTCACATAAATAATCTTTATATCGATATTGACAAAAAGGATGACATTCAGCTTTCGCCTTTAGCACTATATCATATTTGAACGCGCGAACTTTAGGAGATTTGATTCGCTAACGACTTAACTCGTTAACGATGAAAAGTAAATTAAATAAAGATTAAAGTTAATTTGCATTGGTAGAAATAGAAATGAGATAATATAAGTAGTCTGAACGCGATCAATGAATTCTCGATTCCGTGACGTTGATATCGCTATATTGATATCGCGATTTCCGGAGATCACGGACACGATTCTTCAATTAACGAATTATCTGGTTTTACGTCGCGGTTATGCACCGCAAAAGAATGGCCATTGGAGACTGATCGTTTCAGTAATCTGCGTTCCAAATGCATATTGATCTCGCGAGCGATAAAACATTTACATTTTCTTTGGTTCCCTTCGTCCTCTTCTTCCTCGATTAAATTATATTACAATGCCGGTCTGTCAAATGGCGAAATAATTCTGCAAATGTTCCTTTATCATTGTCATCGTATTTATCATCGTGAAATACTTCGCAAACGCGAATCTTATGAATCTTCAAAGGATGCTCTAAATTCCAGCAATATCATTCCTTTGTACCCTTTTCCACTCATTATACAACATGCCATAGACTAAAGGCAAGGCTAACTGCCACGTTAATTCTCTATCTAAATGCATATTTACTTCATGAATATCGGTCTAATATCGAGCGGCAGTCGCAAAATCTCTCGACTTCGCGAACGAAATGACCATAAATAGTGCACGCGCTGTTCATCTTCGATCGTCAAATATTCGTAATAGACAATTCAAATTCATGTACCTGCTTTAATGCGATGAAACAAAGTTAAAATCGCTCTTTTACGTTCTTGTTATAAAATAACACTATAAAATTCAGCAGACTACGACGTCAATGACATTATTGCGTCGAGAAAAATTGTATGTTCTCCTCCATTAATCGCGTTAGCTTTCTAATTAGCGAGATCGATTATACGTTTACAAGGTTGCCAAGAGTTACGAGCCTGCCGTGCTCTGTCGGTTAAGAACCGATGGTCCGAAGGGGTTTGTCTCGTAAAACTTTTAACTTCATCAGCTATCCAGCAATTATAATATTTAAGCAATATAGTAAGTTTTACAAATTAATGCAATTTTTCGTGCATGAAACATTAGGCTTCTTTGTACAATTAGCCTCAGTACAACAGTAAAAATGGATGTATCAATGAAATATTTTACGGTTTTTCACATGTAATAATTGTAAATACGAATAGAACTCATAAAATATTAATGGAGTGAGAGATTATACGCGCGCGGCGTTAACGGCAATATATATTTTCATATTTTCACGACAAAAGTAAGCCGGGATAAGTGCCTTCGTTTACCACTGTTTTTCGCCAATTCCCGATTGCGACTGGACAGTTGAAACAAATAGAATCGGGGCTCAGCCAAGTACACCGGTACATTCGGGCAGTTACAGAGTTAATAGTTTGTGGATTTAATCCGGCGAATCCAGTCACCATTATATAATGGCACGGTAGATCGTTCCAGAGAAATGGTTGAATCGAGTGAGAGAGTCCCGGATTAGCGGATGCATCAGTGCTTACAGAGGACCATGATTAATCCAGCCCTATGGCCCGAAAGCCGATGAGTCGAGGCGGCCTGCAGGCAGACGAAGCGGAACGCGGAGACGGCGGTGTTTGCGAATTCAGATTGATCCGCGACTGCCAGATGCAACTCCTCTCGACGACGTGTAAATTCGCTTTCCTGTCGTCGGAATATAAATCGTCGATAAAATGAGTCGGCGGGAAATACGGTGAAGAAAATACAACGATCGCGATCCTAAGCGCCAATTAGGACCGCCGTTTTACCAGAAGAAGATTGGAACACCGTCGACGACATCGATTTCCAAATGTTATCACAATGAACCATTATCTGTTGTTAAAAAAGTAAACGATGAATGCACTCAATCATGCACTCAAGTAAGTGTTAGGCACGATCCATTTTGTAGATATTATTCCAAATTTTAGTTCGAATAAGATATTGCGCGTCGTTAAATTTGTCGATAGTTAACGTAGCGTTATTATTAATGAACCAAGTTACATTGTCACACTTAGCTATGCCAGAGGCGGCGCAATCAGTTAGTTATTATCTAGTTATTTTAATGAAATTAACCTGTGCTGTGAGACGTGGAGCCGTCTGCTACGTTTTCGAACAATTGTATGCGCTTTGGTTCATAATTAGAGTTGAATCACAGATGATGATCGAAAGGAGCGATGATGGAACCAAACAGTAATTGACTATGCGAGTTTAAGTTCCAGTTAGGCATTAATTAACGAGTCATGGTTATTCAAGAAGCCGAATGCGCGGGCCAAAACTTCACAATTAAAATCTAAGCGCAGTTGATAGCTCTCGGTCGAAACTATAATCTATAGAGAAGACTATGCTCAATCATCCGGTCAACCCATTATTATATCCTAGGACCATAACTTAGTCCTGCTTTCATGAACATCTATTACAGCGTTGCTATACTGAATGCCCTAGTTCTGTCGCACAACCTGTCGAATGCATAGTTGATCGAAAAGATGTAATTGTTTCAAAAGCAAGATAATAATAGCGTGCGAGTTTCTGCTAATTAAATGTTAAAATGTTTAGTTAAATAAGTTTCAAGAAATTACAAATAAATTATATAAATAATCTGGTTCTTTAGTTGAAAACAGAGTTCATTTCTTTATTACGATTAATCGCGATAGACGCTTAGCACATTTGGCGGCTATACAATCACTCTCGTTAATGTTTTCATCGTATATCGGTGGTCATAAAGTAAATAGTAAGACATCTGTCCACTCGCGATCAATAGCGGAGAACATTTGAAATCCGGTACACCTGATGCGACTGACGGAAAGCTCGGCAGTCGTGCGGATATCGCGTCACCTGGGGAAGTAAAAGGGTTAATGTCCGCGGCGCGTATCACATGTAAACCGGGAGCGACGGGCCTGGAGAGGCGTCGTTATCCGCATCGTGACGATTCAAGCCTTCCGGCATAGCTGCGGCTGTTATCCGTCATCTTAATGCATAGCCGGAACACCGACCGACGCACCGCCGGCTTATAAACGGCGCGATTATTCCACCCTGTCCCACCCATCGAACTCCTCTATCTCCCTATGGCCACGTCGTCCCCCACGTAAGCAATGTCGACCGTGGACGGGTCCGCGTGGTTTCTATAAATGCATCGATTTGAATTTCATGTCGGGCGAGCCGGCACGGGATGAATAGTTTTCAATACCTTTCCTCTTGTCGATCCTTCACGATTCCAGTACGCCATTCATCGTATAAATCTTCCCATGCTCTCGCAGATGCCACTATTTTTCGTAGAATTTCGTAGTAATCGTGTTTCTGCGATTACTATGCGAAGGTCTGCACGCTAACACTTATTTAAAGATATATGTATTTGAAGTAATGATCAATCATTGAGGAAAGCTTTTAATTACAACTTGTATAACTTGTTGACTAATTGTAAGAATAATGATTAGAATAATGTTACGCTGAGTTATTTTACGATATAATCGACAATTAAAAGGCAAATACCCTGCATCATTCCTTAATTAAGCAACTCTCAAATAATTTTCGATTGATGGAATGTAATTCAAACGTTGCGGAAGCCACAGTGCGAACGGCAGATAGTTACATTCAATTGTAATTCGGGCAACAACGTGCATGAAACGATGATTATGATATAGCTTTTAATTGATCAGAAAAATAGTATATTTGCAAACAATACTATTTAGCAAAAATACTTTGCGTATAACGATAAAATATTTTATGGGTAACAATAATCTACATTTAAATTAAAATAGAATGTTAAGTTCCAGATATTATTATTGAAATAGCCAATTCAATACTTATCTGTACGTAACAATTACCTTATGCGAGAGATATAATATATTAATTATTATGCTAAAGTCGATATCACGAATGATCATAATGATACTATGGATATTGTTACGCGAGATACAATACGTAATAACCGTTTAGTAAAATTAAACATATAGGCAAGCTTGCCACGAATATTAAGCTTGTAACTTTTATATCTTACATACCGCGATTACCTTAACAAGTTTTTTAAATTGTGTATATAAATTTTTATGTATAGAAATTTACACTGAAATAATATTAAATACTAAGATCTAGCTTAGATCGAAAAAACATTTTTTTACTTAGTTATATGATTCTTTAAATTATATAATCAAATTGTAATACTCACACATTTTACATTTACTTTTTATATTTTATATATACATAGAAAGGAGAAAGTGATATTATGGCCTCTCTATTTACATTTTGTACAATAATTTTATTAATAATCAATGTTTAAATTTAAAACTTAATAATTACATTCATCAAAGTATTATTCAATCGATTTTAGACTTAAAATTATGAAATATTTATTATTTAGGACGTTTTTTTTATAAAAATGTGGCGACACTACAACGATTCGAAAAACAGTAATAGTCTTTATACAAATATAGATTTAAAAATTTGTTTTTGTTTAAAAAATAGTATTTGTTAAAATAAACAGTATTCGTTAAAAAATTACTCGGGAAAAAATGATATATAATTGTATATAAAATATGTTAATAATATATATGATTATATATAATTATATATGATTATATATAATCATATATGATTATATATAATTGTATATGATTATATATAATCATATATGATTATATATAATTGTATATAATTTTCTATAGTTTTATATAATTATATATGAAATATTTTTTCCCGGGTATATAAAATAGTATTGCAAAAAATATTATAGAATATATGTAAGTATATATATATGTACATAACTTTTTTCGCACATAGGCTGCTGTCAGTACTAAGAAATCTTTAATATATGTAACACGTTATAAGTTAACAATAGAACTACAATTGATTTATCGAATTTAACTACTTCATAAACCTCAAAAGAGATCATATATCAGCAAGTTACGTTAGTAAAATGCCGTATTATTGTTTAACTTTGCATAACTCGAAATATATACAGCCAAATTCCAAGATATTAAATAACGAACAAAACATTCAAGTGTTATATATACGTTCGTGTAATAATACGCTCAAGTTTAAGAAGAATGAGGAAGTCTATATAATCAAATGCTAAAATATACCTTAAAAACGTTTCTAAATGCTCGAAAATAAAAACAGGTTATAATAAATATCGGCTATTGTGTATTGACATACATAGCGCCAATATATACATCCTATATTCCAAAACTGATGATAAAATTTTAGTGAAAGATTCTTTGTAACATTTTAAAACAAATATTCTAATACTAAAATGTCGAAGCTATAATAGTTTTTGAATGAAAAAAGTTTAAAATTACGAATGACAGAGCTATAATTTCGCGCACTCAATGACAAAAGTGCTTCCATAAATGACAGTAATAATATTATTACATGTAAGGGTGCAGGGTGTACGATCGATTAGACATAGATAGGTAGACAGGAGATTATAATAGCAGAGTAGTTGTAGCAGTTTCACATAAAAACTATTTTTATCTATTCGTAATAAATTTGTAAAAGTTTGTACTGAATAGTTTAATATTATAATATTGATATGTATCAAAATGTCAATTATCATTAATTTGGTTTATTTAATAAATCTTCGCATGACAAGATTGATCGATAAGACTGACCGATAAAACATCCTTTGTCAATACTAGATCAGATATTTCGTTAATATAAAATATGTACATACTGCAATTCAATATTCATTCAATTGCGATACATGTCAAAACATCAACATTTTTTAAAAAAATTATGATAAAACAGGATTTCAGAAAAGCAGAATTAATATGAAATAAATAGAAATGGAATATCATAATTGAATATCAATATGTCTATATTCTATATTAATGATATCCAATCACTATTGATTATATCCGATCTCTAGTTTTTATCAGCCGATCTTACGCGAAGACTTATTGCATTAATCAACTAAATAATAATGACATTTTGACTAAGCTAACACATATTAATATTCAATTAAATTTAATTTAATTAAACTATTACAAATTTAATTAAACTATTGAGTACAAACTATTTTTATAACAAATTTGTTATGGATAAATAGAAGATTTTTTAAATAAAACTATTAGGGGAGAACGGGTTTATAACGTTCAGCGGATCGGACCGATCACCCTAATTACAAGAATTCTAAAGAATAATATATATTTCTTTTTATCTAATGTTTTACTTGATATAAAATTTATCTAAAATAATATATAATTGCATATATAAATAACTACAAAAAAACAAATGTTTGATAAAAATTTTTAATGATAATTCATATTAGAAGTAATGACATTATAATAAGATTTTTAGCACACTTAAATGCATGTACACCGTATTTTATGATTATTAATGTAATCTAATTCTTTAAATTTTTCATATAAAAAAATCGAATATGATTATCTTTTTTTATTTTCTGAAATTTTATTTACTACGCGGACGATCGGGATCATGAAAATCATGAAGCGTGGAACGCGGCCCTCGGGTATGCGTAGAGTGCATATAATTTAAAATATAAATTAAGAATGCTATGAACAATATAATTTAAAAATGCTATGAACTAGTCTGTAATTTATATTCTTACAAAAGCGTATTAGCAAAAAAATACTTAAATGTCGTTTTTTATTGTTCAAAGCAACACATGATGTTGAAAATGTTATCTTATTAACACGTTCCATGCCGAGCTGTTTTTGCTCGATTTTTCATTCAGGCTATTTGATGTATTGATGATGATTTTGATTAAAGATTGATATATTACACATAATATTTCATCACATCATTAATCCATTAGTAATTAGTTTGTATATAGTAGTTATCACATCGTGTACCTTCTTTTGGTGGAAATATATTCTTCAGTCTTAAACTTATTATAAAATATATGTTTTTAGCGCATTAAATAATTGTGTCCATATCACCGGTGATACACGCGGCCTGAATGGAAAGTTTAACGTGTATCATCGGTGGTACTTATGGCACGGAACGTGTTAAAAAAGAATTTAATAAACAAATTTTTTCATATAATTGATTTATTGAAAATGATTGTCATGATCTGCAACTGAAATGTCCAATCAAAATAGACATGATCGTCATGATCTCATCATGATTAGCACTATTAGCCTGTCACCCTGACCCCACACAGGTAGACCTTTCACACCGATCAAAACTACTATATCTTTTTATATTGATAAATAAAAATTTAATAAAGTTTATACTTGTCTTAATGGTTTTCTTTAAAGCTATAATCCTGTATGTTTCTGTAACTAATTTGAGAAAATAATTTCAAATGAAAATATTAATAAATTTTCATAAGTGATCGCCACCATCCCACTCTCCCCTACATATTTATGCAATAATTTCATTACGTCAAAGATGTTCATGAAAACATCTTTATTACTGACCGTCTTGCCATCCTTGAGCGCACGAAATTCCAACCATCATTCGTAATAATCTTAAATTCTTTCTCTTTAAAAACTATTATAGCCTCGTATTAGAATATTTGTCTTAACACTAGAACTACCAAACCAGTCAAAATGACTGGTTTTGAAATTTCATTTAAAATATACTCAAATTTATGACTTTCTATTTCAGAAATTTTTCATGACTTTTATTACAATATTTGAAGAATTAAATTATCAATTTGTCTTCTTCTCTTCTCCCCATTTTTCAAAGTTATATATGTACTACATCTATACATACCGGACCAGTTATTTTGGTTTAATTGTTGGTAGTTCTAGTGTTAAAATGTTACGAAGAATCTCTCATAAAATATTTATTATCAATTTTGGAAAACTTTGTTTTATATATAGATGTACATATATATTCTAATAGTGGGCTATTAAATAAATGATTCCCTAAATAATCATTAGAATTCATTGTTTCTGTCTCTCTCTCTCTCTCTAATAGCGAAGATATTAAGAGGCACTGTTACATCTGCACGGGTTATATTCTCTTTTATATACAGGGTGGACCATCTGAAGTGATCCAGTCAAATATCTCGAAAACTAGTAGGGATAGGGAAAAAT